>JAXQQM020074599.1:0-11878 GCA_034641835.2 Pinus albicaulis
TCATAGGTTCAAATCCTTTATCCATAGGAAGCCAAGTCTGCCGCCTTGTAACCGTGTGTTGTGGTAAAACACAACCCCCCCATTTTTGACTTGTTCACTTCAAATAATGGGGACCCTTTCTATAAATTTTTGGCTAAAACACCTTTTAGGATTTTTATTTATTTTTGATTATCCTACGCTTTTGTTAATTTTTCATTTTCTTTGGATTCTTGTTTTGATTGCTTTGTTAGAATCGATTTTTTATAAGCCTCCCATTGACGCTTGTTTCACCTCATTTGGTCAACTGGTTTGAAAATGGCACTCCTTTGAAGTCCCATCATTTATCTAGTCTGGGTTAAAAATGTTATTTGTATTCTTTTTATTTATTTTCGAAGTGGCTGTAGTTTAGAAAATTTCATAACTAAACTAAACATTATCAAAATAAAACCAAAATAAAAATAAAAATAAAAAACTGATATTTAACATTAAATTTTAAACATTAATTAAATTAATTATTATAATAAAATATAATTAATTTAATTAAAATTAAAACTTAATATATATATATATATATATATATATATATATATATATATATATATATAATAAAATTTACATCGCATATCGCGATATCGCAATATCGCAATATCGGAACACATCGCAACTTTTATATAATGCATATTTGACAAACTGCGATATTGCGATAAGGCAATATGCGATATGTTAAAAAGTTTTAATATAAAGTTTTGGTTTTTCCCTTATGCCTCCCGTACCTCCACCTCACCCACCCTCACGTCACCCTCACCTCACCCTCCACTCACCTTACCCCTTTACAAACTCACATGGATTAATTCATAAGTTTTAAGTTTTAATGATTTGTTTTAAATTTTTCAATGATACGTATGAGTAGAGTTAATGGAGTGGTAGGTTAAGTTTAATATATTTTTTATTTATTTATTTAGTATTTAATATAATTAATATATAATATTTAATTAATTTAATTAAAATTTAAATATTACTTATATTAATTAGTTTATAAATAATTAATATTTTAGTTAGTTAGATATTAATTAATAAATAGTTTATTAATTAATTATTTTAGTTCATAATTAATAATTAAATTAAAATTAATTATTAGTTAATTAGAATTCTAATTTAGGATTAAATTTTTAAATTTAAATGCTGATTTTTAGCCCAGCAACAGAAAATTCCAGAATTGTGCCAGAATTGACTCACCAACTTCGGAGGCCCATAGAATGAGTTTTATTTGGCCAAATGAGGCTCAGGACGGCTCATTGGAAAGATAAAATCAAGGAGAACATTTCTAAGGAGATTCCACTAATAGATTTGGTCATTAATTGGGTCAAAAATAATGCAGAAGATCAAGCTCCGAATTTCTAAAACAAAATCAATTTTTCTGATTTATTTTCTGCATTTTCATTTGCCAAAACCTCTTCTAACTGCAGATTCATTCGCCAATAATATCCTTAGCTAATTAAACCATCCCAGGCATCAATAGAGAGTTTATATTTTATTTTCAATGATTTATTTACATTAAATTTGATTGGATTTGTTTTAAATGCCAGAAATGATATTTTGATTTTATTGTTGCATCTTAATTTATTTTGATTTCTTTTTGCAGGAAAACAGTAGAAGAGATATGAAGAAAAAATCTTAATCAATGAGAATGCTCCAGCAATTAAAAGAATGGAATTTTTGAGCAAATAAAAGTGATTGGGCATATTTTCTTCAACAAATTTTCATCTCAAGAGTTCATTTGCAAATATTATAAATAGCAGATTGCAGAATGGAATAAGGGCTGCTCTCCTCTGCAATTCCAAACTTCTAAAAGCATTTCTGTAATAGGGGTTTAGAGTTGTAGATGGGGAGGAGAGAAAATTTTCAGATCTGAACATTATTGAGGGTTTTTCTTTATGTCTTGAATTATGCATGATGGGCAGAGTTTGCATTTCTGCAGCTCTAGTCTTGAAAGCAGAAATTCAAGTAATGTAAAGTACTGTTAGAGACCAGGATCAGAGAAGCGGATTCAATTAAATGGTATTTTTGGCATTTATGTATCAAATACCAGTTACATTTTTATGTTAATAAAATTGTTGTTTCATTTTATTCATGTTTATGCATTTCTGTTGATATGGATAATTTGTCTCAAATTGTTATGTATCTCTGTTCTTATGGATTTAACTCTGATTTCTGAGTAACGATTTGCTCATAAATCTGTCTTACAAAACTGATTTTTTAAATAATAATATGTTGTGAATTTCTTCCACATATTATTGTTTAATTATTGGCTTGATTGATTTGATAATCAATATCATTTTTGTGAATTTCTTCCGGAGTGTTGTTGATTTATTGTTTAAGTCAAATGGCCTCAATAGAATATGTTTTGGTACTCACAAATGTGAGCTAAATTGAATTTCTTCGTTAGCTTGACATTAATTTAAAGCCAGACATATTTTAATCCTCATTACTTAATTATCTTTCTCTTAGTTGGGATAGATTTATATCTACCTAATTGAGATAGGATTTAGATTAGTTTCTTTTGCTTGCATTATAGAATAAGTTTGCATTTAGATTAATTTCTACATTCTTTTAAGTCCTCTTCTCGAAGAGGCAAAATCTTAATTGTGGTTTGGCTGAACCCAAATCAGCTTAAGGGTCATTCTCTTGCCTGATCAACAAAAAGAATTGATATGATATCCCTGTCTATTGGTAGTTAACGATACATCGTAAACCAATAGCGATAGGGAAAAGGTAACTGGACCTAGTTAAACCAGTCGGAGCTACTATCATAAACGGAAAAGGAGTTGTATTAAGGTCCGGACCGGGTGGTTATCCCCCAATGTTGTAGCAACGATTTTCGAGGCTTCAACATTTTTGGCGCTAGAAGGAGGGCTGAAACTTGTTGTCTGTTGGAGTCTTTTCAATTTTAACATTTTATTTAATCACGATGGCTCCTTTTAAACTTCCAATTTGGAGTTGTATCCATGGACGTGCATCTTCCAATACTCCACCCGAAGTGGTAAGACACTTGTCTCAGGTAAAATTCAATGGTAAGAGAAATTCTTCTGCTTTTAATCATGTCCTTCAATTTATTCAAAATGTTTCAAATTATGATTTTCAAGGAATTGATGAAGGCATCTTATGCAGACTTTTTACTCTCACATTTGTGGCAAAAGCCAGAAACTGGTGTAGAACTCTTCCGGTTGCCTCAATTCACAGTTGGGATCAATTTGTTACAATTTTCGTTTGTAAATTTGACCGCTATGATTATGATCAGGTATGTGATGAAATTGAATATCTTCGAAATGAAAATGAGTCTGTTAGAGATTTTAATATTCGACTTCATTTAAATTGTTTAAAATTTAATGTCAAAGATGAACCTATGAAAGAAGAATCACTAGATAGGTTTGAACATAATTATTTTCTTCCCCCTAGTCCCGATCCAAATGAAATTAGTTCAAGCTTTGTTCCACCCCCTTCTAACATAAATGAGAATTCCAATTTGGGTGTGCAAATAAATTGTGATGAAGAGGTTTCACAAAGCTTGGAAAATATTTATAATCAAATGCAAGAAGACAACAACAGCAATTTTGGAGAAATACCTGCATTGGAATCTGAAAGTTTCTCTGCATTAAATTCAGAAAATCAGATTTCAAATCAGCAAGTGCAAGCAACAATCAAAGTAAGTAATAGCATGCAAACCGCTGTACAAATTTCTGAATCTTTTCATGATGAACAAACACTGAAATCAGAGCAGCAAAGCAGCCTTCTTCAAGAAAGCATGAGCACACAAAGGAATGATTTAGAATCTGAAATTTAAAATGGGCTTAATGCACAAGACTTCCCAAACAGGGACATTTTTAAATGCATTATTTCAGATTCACATTTTTCCCTTTATCCTGATATTTTTAATGATGGTAATTTTTCTCCTCTTGGTATTAATGATATTTCAGAAATTAAAGAGGATAATTTAAATGAAATACCATTAAATTTTTATCAAAATAGAGAAGCAATTAATGATCATTCTTTTGCCATTAGTAAACATGAAATTCTTGTTCTTCCTTGTTTCGATATATTGGATGAGATTGAAGGGAATTCTAAAGGATCTTGTGAAGTCATTTATGATAATTACTTTGACATAGAAGATGTTGATTTCTATTTTTCTCAAGAGAATTCTCATCAGAAAATTCAAATAACATCTGAGAATGAGGAACATTTCAATTTAGAAATTATTCCAACTAATCCTCACTCTAAAGCAGATAATCATCTTCATGATTTCACTATTCAAGAAAATATTCCAATTTATGATTCATATCATGATCAAGCTTTCATTCCTATTCATAATCATAATTCCCCTTCTAATTCACTAGTTGGAATTAGAAATTACTCAAATTCCATAATTCTGGCCAATCCTTGTGAAAAAGAAATTATTTCAAAACGATCCCGATTGTGTTGTAACATTAGTTGTACAAATAGTGATTTCATTTTATTTTTGTTTCCTCACTTATTTTGTATTAAATCAGAGTTATTTTCATATTTTTGATACATTACGCTGGCATATTGAGCACTTTATTATCAAACATTCAATTGATACATTTCCTTGTTGGAAAATTGAAGTTTTATATTATAATCAAAAGCATCAAAAGCTATTTCAATTTCAATTTCAATCAATGCTAATGTTTTATCAAAAGCTTCTATCTTCTCAAAGGCAGTATCAAAAAGGGAATGTATTTTTAGAAATCTTCCAGAAATCCAATTTAATTAATAATTTTCCATTTAATTTGAAAGATTTCCATCCATTTTTCATTAATTCATTTGAAAAATATTTGGAAAGTTTTCCTTCATGGAATATTGTCAATAGCTTAACATTTACACATAACACTAACAGTTTTTTCCAAGCCTTTGAATCTAAAAGCTCACATCTACAATCTGGCATGTTATCTCTTTCTTTGAATATTTCCCAATCCTTAAAAGAAATTCATCCGGATTTCTATGATCCAATTGGTATTCAATTGGAAAGAAAATTTCATGAGAAGGAGATTTTAGATAAGCTTCTAACAATAGTTGTACATTCTACTTACAGATTTAATTTTCTTAGTTCAATTAGATTTCTATTTTTATTACAAACATTTGAACTGTACATATATGCAGGAATAAAAATGAGAGAATGGTTACACTGGAAATATGCCTATACCTAGTCATTTTCATGTATATGGTTAGAATAGGAGTAGAATTAATTTAGTTAGTTTGTTTTATGTAGTTAATTTATTTTCAACAGTTCTGTAAATTAAAAATAAAACAAAGCAATCAGCCATTTCATACATGTTGAGTAAAAACATTTTCTTCCTATCAGAAAATTTTACTTCTTGTTTTCCTTTTTAAATTTTTACAGCAATACCTCTACTCTGTCTATTTTGAATAATCTCTTGATTAAATTCAATTAAGGTTGCACTTGGCATCAATCGCCTCAAAGCCACTTTTCTTAATTTCGGGATTTCCTTCTAAGATTTTCTTTTGAAATTTATATGATAAAGGTTTTGAGGATATAAAAGCTTCATGATCTCATTATCCCATGAAATGTATGACTGTTTATGATAAGATTAATTCTGACTCAATAATTATTATTCAGTCTAACCTTTCGTGGTGATCATATGAAGTTCATATTATCTTCCTCGAAATTTGCTAAGCTGACCTTAAGGATGTCCATTTTGCTGTGTGCACACATTCAAATCTGTTTTGACATTTTTCCACAATTAGTGGCTTTATCCCATTCAGACCTTTAGTTTATTATCCGATGTTGCAAAACGCATCATATTTATTTAATGAAGGCGTTATTGAATAGTCACTATAACAATACAGATTTTTCTCAGAGGTAACAAATTGTTGTTTCAATTCAAAAGGGAAGACTATTTTCATATTTATTTCTGCTAAATTTTATATTTTCTGAACATGAACAAGCAGATTTTATTTAGGCTGATTGCTCACTCTGATTTAGAATAAATAATGAGATGATTTTGAACAAATTTAGAATTCTGATAAATCGAAGGAAGAATTTGAAGATTCATGAGGTAAAATCTACAGACAATTTCCTTCCAGGTACGCATTCACATGTTCTTTCTCATCTATTATTAGTTTCTCTTTTCTTTAGTTTATTTTTTATTTTTGTTTTGTTTTATTTGCAGGATTTCATTTGTTTTCAAAACTTGAAGTAAGCAGAAAACCCAGTTCAAATTGGCAATAGGTTCAGGGAAATTTTATTTGAGATTCATTAGAATTTGAGCATTCTTTAACTTTGTTTTTATTCATTTGGGAAACCCAATCGAAATTAAAAAAAAATATCATAAGATTTCATCGGAAGCAGCTCTCAGCATTTTTGATAACAAATTGTTTAATAAAAGATCTCCGATGTGTTACCTCACTCATATGCCATATCGCATTTCGCATATCGGAGGTTTGCAGTTGAAGTATACTTCCATTATCGTGAATTGCCTTTACCAATATTGCGACAACCACATAAATCCGGACCCGATATGAAATTCAAATCAAGTTTATAAAATATCGCGTCCATTCAATCGCAAATAATGGTAGGAGCATAACTTTAAAAGGGTTGATGTCTCAGATCCGATATGTTATTAAATTTTCATCATAAAGTTATTGGGTCCACTCTTCATCGCATATCAGCGTATCGAGAATTATTATATCATGTGCTTAAGTTTGTTGATCGCGATCGCCAGTTAACCACGTCATTCATTGCATATCGGCATCGCAAAAATCATATTGTATTACATCAGGTACCAAACATTCACCAATCGCCGATTAGCATCGCCGATATCGCAATCACTTCATCGCATTTTTATTTATGCTCACATTACAATTCAGAATCTGCGATGTGCATTGTGCGATGTGGGAAGCACAATGTAAATATTTCCCGATCCCCGATATAATATTTCTTCAATGATGTGATCGCTCCATCACGTCGCACATCTTTTCAACACATGTTTTCATATCGGCAATTTTCCATTTGCAATCTCTGATGTGATAGCCTCCAACGCATGTCTCTACATGCAATGCGAATCATTTGATAAGGCGATGTGTTATTTTAAAAAAAAACGAGCTTGGGTAACCACTATGGTAAGAAAGCTGTTAATGATAAATTTGCAGCATATTCGAAACATTCGTTACTGCAAATTCGCATTCTCATTTCTGATGCATTTCTTTTAATTCCAATTCCCTTGAGCATTAAGCATTCCATTTTTACATTTTACTGCTTGCTTTAGTTTAGATAAAATAAATAATGATTTTGGGTTATAGGATTTTGGTTAGTTTGACTTCTTCAAGTTTTAATGTTAATTAAAATAAGAAGTCAGCTAGTTTGAAGAAACTGATACCTTTCAGGTAAGATCAAAAGCAATTATCCAATGGTAAGATTCATGTACCCACTTTCATTAATTTCCATACTTTAATTTTCAGTTTTCTGATATATAAATCTGTTTTGCAGCTCTTCATAAAAGCTTCCTCCGGCAGATCATATTTTCAAAGTCCATATTCTTCTTCTGGCTTAATTTCAAGAAGCAGCAATAATCTTCGTTGAAACAGCTACGCTAGGAAGTTTCTGAACCTTTAATCTGTTTCTTTAAGCATTCCTTTTTATTAGAAAATGATTAAGATGATGCTTGGAAACAAGAAGATTGATATCAGACAGAAAGTTTTCATTGTGGCTGAATTTTATCGTCACTTCTATCCAAAAATCCTAAAACACTTACAACCCTGCAAGGTATGATTTTTTTTTTTAAATCTCGACATAAGAAGGATTGATTACACGATTATTTTTCTTTCTTCATATTGCTGAGACATTGGTATAAACATTCTTGTTTGAGTTTATTTTTCGAAATTTGGATTTTCCTTTCCACTTTTAAATTTCTTCATTTTTATTTTTGTTTGTCAGTTTCTTTCTTATTTTAGCATAAGAATTCTTTTCCTTTGATTCTCAGTTTTGATTTTGGTGATTTTTCCGTGATTTATATGGAAGGCCTTCTTGTTACCTAACAATGGTTAGCATACATGGAGAAAAATTGTTAATAGTCATCTATTAACTTTTTCTTAAATCTCTTAAGTAAAGTTTGATTTTCTTATTATAAAGGTAGACGTACTTAAGGAAGAAATTACCAATTTAGAGAAGTTGACAAAGTATCATAAAATCTGGAGAAATTTGTTTTTCATCAAAATTGTAATCATTTTGAGATTTCAATATTTTATTAAGATCTTTCAAAGTTCTATTATCAGTCAAGAAAAGTTATTTTTAACCAAGTAAAGACACTTTACAGCAAAGCACCTTTTAACTCTGAAATTGTCATTCTTAACTCTTAAGGAGTCAATGAGTCTCCCTGTCTCGAAGAGTCTTATTTTTCTAGAGTATAATCCAGAGATATATTTAAACTTAAAAGATAAGAGGTCTCATCATGAGCCTGCTTACCATGATCATAGGGGAAAAATAGACTGACATTACCAACACTGCTAAACAAACCAGAGTAATGGCTTATGATTGCAAACAATTATAAGACAAGGGGTCTCATCACGAGCCAGCTTGTTCAGTCCAATTATAACTAGTGAATGGCATTGTCAATTATCTGGCTACCAAACCAAGACAATGGCTTTTAAGATTTAAAAAAAAAAACATATATAAATGGATTTATCT
This sequence comes from Pinus albicaulis, assembly GCA_034641835.2. NCBI lineage: Eukaryota > Viridiplantae > Streptophyta > Pinopsida > Pinales > Pinaceae > Pinus > Pinus albicaulis. The sequence continues at coordinate 8,696 of JAXQQM020074599.1, forward strand.
CTAGGTCAATAATTCTTAAAAAGATGGGATTTTGAATCATTGATGATTAAAAGGTAACCCTGTCGAGACTATAGATGTTTTCTGGCAACAGTGGCTCTACCTGTGACAAATGAGTATATTTTAAAAGCTAAGCTGTAAAGTGACCCCTGCTTTATCTCTACAACTAATTAAGGATTGATATAGAGTTTTGAAATATTTTAATTTATGAGGAATTTTAAGAAAAATTACAGTTAGATGATTCTTGCTTTTATTCAGACTAATGAACCTAGTCAAGTATTTCAAGCATAATTCTCTCTTCTTTAATTAGTTTTACTTTGATTTTAGGAAAATCTCATTCATATCAAACAGAGATAACTGGTTCTTCTCCTGTGTGTCGCCATTGTTGTGGTAAAACACAACCCCCCCATTTTTGACTTGTTCACTTCAAATAATGGGGACCCTTTCTATAAATTTTTGGCTAAAACACCTTTTAGGTTTTTTATTTATTTTTTATTATCCTACGCTTTTGTTAATTTTTCATTTTCTTTGGATTCTTGTTTTGATTGCTTTGTTAGAATCGATTTTTTATAAGCCTCCCATTGACGCTTGTTTCGCCTCATTTGGTCAACTGGTTTGAAAATGGCACTCCTTTGAAGTCCCATCATTTATCTAGTATGGGTTAAAAATGTTATTTTTATTCTTTTTATTTATTTTCGGAGTGGCTGTAGTTTAGAAAATTTCATAACTAAACTAAACATCATCAAAATAAAACCAAAATAAAAACATAAAAAACTGATATTTAACATTAAATTTTAAACATTAATTAAATTAATTATTATAATAAAATATTAATTTAATTAAAATTAAAACTTAATATTAAATATATATATATATATAAAATAAAATTTACATCGCATATCGTGATATCGCAATATCGGAACACATCGCAACTTTTATATAATGCACATTTGACAAACTACGATATTGTGATAAGGCAATATGCGATGTGTTAAAAAGTTTTAATATAAAGTTTTGATTTTTCCCTTATGCCTCCCGTACCTCCACCTCACCCACCCTCACGTCACCCTCACCTCACCCTCCACTCACCTTACCTCTTTACAAACTCACATGGATTAATTCATAAGTTTTAAGTTTTAATGATTTGTTTTAAATTTTTCAACGATACGTATGAGTAGAGTTAATGGAGTGGTAGGTTAAGTTTAATATATTTTTTATTTATTTATTTAGTATTTAATATAATTAATATATAATATTTAATTAATTTAATTAAAATTTAAATATTATTTATATTAATTAGTTTATAAATAATTAATATTTTAGTTAGTTAGATATTAATTAATAAATAGTTTATTAATTAATTAGTTTAGTTCATAATTAATAATTAAATTAAAATTAATTATTAGTTAATTAGAATTCTAATTTAGGATTAATTTTTTAAATTTAAATGCTGATTTTTAGCCCAGCAACAGAAAATTCCAGAATTGTGCCAGAATTGACTCACCAACTTCGGAGGCCCATAGAATGAGTTTTATTTGGCCAAATGAGGCCCAGGACGGCTCATTGGAAAGATAAAATCAAGGAAAACATTTCTAAGGAGGTTCCACTAATAGATCTGGTCATTAATTGGGTCAAAAATTATGCAGAAGATCAAGCTCCGAATTTCTAAAACAAAATCAATTTTCTGATTTATTTTCTGCATTTTCATTTGTCCAAGCCTCTTCTAATTGCAGATTCATTTGTCAATAATATCTTTGGCTAATTAAAACATCCCAAGCATCAATAGAGAGCTTATATTTTATTTTTAATGATTTATTTAAATTAAATTTGATTGGATTTGTTTTAATGCCAGAAATGGTATTTTGATTTTATTGTTACATTTTAAATCATTTTGATTTCTTTTTGTAGGAAAACAGTAGAATATATATGGAGAAAAAAGACCTCAATCAATGAGAATGCTCCAGCAATTAAATATGGGAATTTTGAGCAAATAAAATTGGATTGGGCAGATTTCTCTTCAACAAACTTTCATCTCAAGAATTCCTTTGCAAATATTATAAATATGAGATTGCAGAATGTAATAGGGGTTGCTCTCCTCTGCAATTCCAGACTTCTAAAAGCATTTCTGTAATAGGGATTTAGAGTTGTAGATAGGGAGGAGTGAAAATTTCAGATCTGAACATTATTGAGGGTTTATGCTTTATGTCTTGAATTATGCATGATGAGCAGAGTTTGCATTTCTGTAGCTCTAGTCTTGAAAGCAGAAATTCAAGTAATGTAAAGTACTATTAGAGACCAGGATCAGAGAAGCGGATTCAATTAACTGGTATTTTTGGCATTTCTGTATCAAATACCAGTTTCATTTTTATGTTAATAAAATTGTTGTTTCATTTTATTCATGTTTTGGCATTTTTGTTGATATGGATAATTTGTCTCAAATTGTTAAGTATCTCTGCTCTTATGAATTAAACTCTGATTTCTAAGTAACCATTACTCAGAAATCTGTCTTATAACACTGATTTATTAAATAGTAATGTGTTGTGAATTTCTTCCACATGTTATTGTTTAATTATTAGTTTGATTGATATGATAATCAATATCATTTTTGTGAATTTCTTCCGGAGTGTTGTTGATTAATTATTTTAGTCAAATGGTCTCAATAGAATGTGTTTTGGTACTCACAAATGTGAGCTAATTGAATTTCTTCGTTAGCTTAATATTAATTTAAAACCAGACATATTTTAATCCTCATTATTTAATTATCTTGCTCTTAGTTGTGATAGATTTATATCTACCTAATTGAGATAGGATTTAGATTAGTTTCTTTTGCTTGCATTATAGAATAAGTTTGCATTTAGATTAATTTCTACATTCTTTTAAGTCCTCTTCTCGAAGAGGCAAAATCTTAGTTGTGGTTTGGCTGAACCCAAATCAGCTTAAGGGTCATTCTCTTGCCTGATCAGCAAGAAGAATTGATCTGATATCCCTGTCTATTGGTAGTTAACAATACATCGTAAACCAATAGCGATAGGGAAAAGGTAACTGGACCTAGTTAAACCAGTCGGAGCCACTATCATAAACGGAAAAGGAGCTGTATTAAGGTCTGGACCGGGTGGTTATCCCCCAATGTTGTAGCAGCGATTTTCGAGGCTTCAACACCGTAATACACTGAACACAACATTCGGG
>JAXQQM020076023.1:0-13902 GCA_034641835.2 Pinus albicaulis
GAATTGAAATGCCCTCATCCTTGGCCTTGTTGGTTCCAAGCATCATTCATCATCATGAAAAGGAAGAAAAATATACATATGGGTAGACCAAAGTGTCAAACCATATTCTCCCAATAGTAGCCACCGGCGTAAGGCCCTTTGCTGCCATCCTCCATCTCCCCCATGCAAGATGGATATGCCAAACTCCCCTGAAAGAAACCAAAGAAATAAGAGATCTTTCTACCTTATCACATTATCATGTGAATCGTGGAGCCACAACAAGATATTAAATATCATATCAGCCAAATACAAACAAACTCCATTATCACATATCATGTGAGTATTATGCCATATTACCAGCAATACAAAACACATAAACATGGGAGATGTCGTGTGATGGCCAAAATCTCTTAAGGACAACCAAAATGAACATGCCTTCTTTTGATGCATTCCATCATTGATACACAAGGCATGAATCTGAAAATTATGAGCTATTGGGTGGTAACCATACTCACCTAAGAGCAACCAGTGCAACCATGCCTCCTTCTTTACATGAGTGTTTTTCAAGGCATGGATCAAAGAATTAGGAGCCTTTTGGGTAGTAGCCAAACTCATCCAAGAGAAACCAATATAACCAAGCTTCTTGCCGGCCCATGTCATATATTTGCAAGTGGTCATGCAACCCCTTTCTTATCATCCTCACCCATTCATCCCAATGTGGATGATGAATGATATACTGCATAAACATGGTATCCTCCCTTTGTAGAATACCATCCTCCCCAAAATATTGAAGAAATTTTCACTCCATGAAATGTTGAAGTGCACCTCCAATGAGATCTCTTAATCAGACCTTCTTCTCATCAATGGCCTCCCAAAACCAATGAGGTTTTGGATCTGCTGCAGTTAGAAGTCTCTCTTTGAGCTGTGAGATGCTCATTGAGAAAGTGTCATCAATAAAGGAGAAAAGATTCCTCATCTCAATATGTCTACCATTTATCATCTTAACCTCCATTTCTTCATTAGTGAAGCTACCTTTAGAATGCTCCAATAGTAATGGGGCACCTTCATTATCACTGCTGCTAAGTGACAACGTTGTAGATCTACATGGTAATACATAGGTTGTCTCAAAGCAAGGTACAATGCTGATCTCATAACCAGTCATTGTACATAGGATCACGCCCATCACATATTCAGAAAATCCACACTTCAACTCAAAGGGTTGAATGTAGCTCATCAATGATGACCTAGGATAGCTCTTCTTCTCCTCCTTGATTAGATCAAGGGCCCTCTACACTGTGATATGGTATTGCTTCAAATCAACATTTTGATCGAACCCTTGTGTTGGGACCCTTGTTTTTGTTTAAGTTTTGAAGATTGGCTAAGACATTTTGAACTTTGACCCTTTTTGAGTTGCGGCATAGATACACATGGCAGCCGCGACCGCGCCACAACTACCAGGAGTCGCGGAGCTACCAAGGTGGCGCGGAAGCACTCGATAGCTGGAGATAGAACAGGGATAAGTGCAGATGAAGGAAACACAGCAGAAGACAGAAAGTGGAACACGCAGACATCAGGAGAAAAGCTGAGAGAAGCCGAAGTGAAGACGCAGAGGAGCCGATAGTCGCGAGAGCGGGTGAATAAATAACAGTCACCCGGCTGAAAAAGGAGTGGAATGTTGAAGGTTGTTGAGAATGTTGGATGCATGCTGAAGAGATCGCGAGGCTCGAGACAGGGAAAGACGCACAGAGTAGCTGCGGGGGAATCATGCATGTTCCTTCTATGGTTTCTTATCTTCTCTATTCTACCTTTCTGTTCTGTAATCCATCTATATCAGCTTTGAGAGCTATCAGGAAGAATGCCATGTAATCATGTATTGGGCCAAGAGATTAATACAATGGAAGGTTGCTGTCTCAATAAGATGTTCATGTGCTTGTAACATGTTTATGCTGATTTAAAATTTTATTTGTGAATGCCTGAATGCTTAGTAAGTGATCTTGCGTATATAACTTTGTGCATGTAATGGATGCACTACCCTTCTTTAGTTGCGGGTTTGCTCCTTGACATTGATCTCATCCCCTTTTTCATGTGGTTGCGGCACGCCTCGGGTGAGACGCACTGCTCTCCAGAGCAGGGTGAAAATGCCGGCGTGTTCCTAGACTACACCGGACCCCTTTGTTGGCCACAACTCTTGAACATGGGTCTTGTCCGCGAGACTTGACTTCTCGCCAACAAATGGTTCCGTTGCCGGGACCTGCATGTTCTGAGGGGATCTAGATCATGGTATCGAGGATTTTTGAAGGAGCAATACGGCGATGGTGGGATGATCATCTTGACCAGTTCATTGCTCAGCAAGCAGAGCTGACCAAGAAAAAGGAGGCGGCGCTCAAGGAGCTTGTTCTTTTCTCGGACGCAGCTAGTGATACGTACGAAATATTCTGGGGCAGGTTCCCTACGGTCCTTTACAATTGGTTGCGAAGATTACGAGTGATGCTGCCCCAAGAAGGCTTGAGGAAGATAAACCGCAAGTGGACGCATGAAGACCTGGTGGCACTGCATCAGGTAGATACTGAACTAACCCGCGCAGTGGATTTTTGGGTAAGGACCACGTTGCAAGGATACGCTGTGGAGTTTGCTGCAGAGTGCTACCAATCCTTCTCGAAGACCGAGGCTGTTTTCCACTCAGGGCTGAGAGGGAAGCTGTTGAAGGAGATTCCGCTGTGGATCAAAGCCCTAATGGTGGACGAAGGGTTGATTGACTTCCACAAAATGGGTATGGAAGCGTAAACCTCCCGTACTGGGGGAAGGGTTGAGGGGACCGATGCTGTGTAGACTGTGAGAGTGGGGAGTGGGGAATGGATGTTGAGGCCGCATGGAAGTTGTGGGAGCTACGTGCACATCGGCGGGCACAGATCGCCGATAGGTGGCGAAGAAGGGTAATGAGAGATTTGAAGAGAAGAGAGATCGAGAGGAAAAATCGGAAGGAGGTGCCTCAGAGGACAGGAATTATGGGTTTGGATACCCGGAAAGAAGACGGGACAGCAGTGGAAGTGCAGTGGGTGCATGGGAGCCCAGCGTTGCGAGAAAGAGAGATCGTGACTAGCGAAGATAACGGAAAGATGCAGCCCAAAGAAAGTTCCGATGATGAATGGCACGACGTGATGCAGCAGATGTTTCAATATCAGACGGTACCCACCCCTCCAGGCAGCCCTACTTCTCACCTTCCGCATGGCCAGGATCCCAACCTTCCCCTGGTACTGTATCAACCTTTAAGTAATATTTTTATTCAGTTACAAGCTTTGAGTCGGTCATACAATAGTGCATCAGTGTCAGTAACGTCCGGTAACAGCAGCGTTACTAGTAGTAGTATTTTTCCCAGTGGAACCGTTGCGCAACCAGGACCGGGAGGCTTTATCTTAGTCAATCCTCTGCAAGTACACATGGCTGGATCTTTCACCCGGTATCCAGAGTTCTCTGGCCGGGGCAATGATGACGTAGAACAACACCGCAGTCGCGTTCATCCGGGAGGGCCCGCCGTACGCTCGTACGTGTGGAAGTTATTAATCAAACCACGCTGCAGTGCCTCGCGGTGGTTTATCCAAAGGGTCCGAGGCAGACCCCAACTTCGTAATTGCGCACGGGGGCCAGACTTGTCCGCGAATTTAAGCTTCTCACACCGCAACAGGACCGCGGTAGCCATGCAGCCTGGGAAGTGTACAAAGGCAGGACAACGTGGGAGCGATGCGTTTATTCGAAGGACGCGATCGGGAAACCGCCATCGATCGCTCCAAACACCAGAGGGACCTGTTCATCAAGGCTCTGCCCTCGACACGAACCCCCCCCCACCACACAGAAGACGAGGACCCCGTGGTATTTTTGGAGCAGGCCATGAAGATTGAAGCCATGGCGAGCTACCCCCAGGAATATCGGGGGGGGGGGTGGTCCCGCAAGACCCTTCTTTAATAGGGTTGCAACACCAGATCGCCAGCTTGACCGAAAAGCTCAAGGAGCTTCAGCCAGCGAGACCAGCGCGACCAAATGTTTGGTGTACTCATTGCCTGGTCGAGGGCCACGTCGCAACCGAGTGTCCTCGGTTTCGCGGCGCAGGAGCAGGACCCTCAGTCGCAGCAATTTAGGGGGGTCCACCACAAGGGGGTGGCGCGGCGATGAACCCGCAGGGAGTCTACCAGCCGCAACAGACTTATGTGGGGTTCCCACCACAACCGGGGTCCTCCCCCACCGAGTACTGTGAAATTTTCCGAACACTGGGGCATCCTCCTCGGATGTGCCTGATATTACAAAAGTACTCCACGGTCCCGAACAGTGTATACTGCGAATTCTATGTATCCACGACTCACAACACTGAGCAGTGCAGGGCGCTTGACGCACTTGCGGATCGATTGGATCGTCCCTCGTACAGGGTGAACGAGGCTCCAAGGGGAAGAGGTGGCGGCATGCGGGGAGGTCGAACAGGAGGACGCGGTCCAGTAAAATGTTACAACTGTGACCAGGAGGGTCACGTGGCTCGAGAATGTCCCCTTCTGCGACGACCCTAGTGTTCTCAGTGCCGGGTCAACACCCATGCTATAGAGGACTGTCCGGAGCTCATCAAGAAGTGGGAAGAACGGGCGAGGCAGAGGGGAGCGAATCTGATAAACTCATAACCGCGAGGGGCAGCAACCCCCGACATGCAGAACGTCGCGATAGTAACGAGGGGCGGAAAGAAGACTGGCGAGGATGCCCACGAGAAGGAGCCAGCGCGAGTGGTTCGGTCGGCATCCCCGAAGAAGTTGATCAGGCCCGAAGTCCAGAAGAAGTATTTCCAGGAGGCAGTTGAGGCATTCGCCCAGTTGCAGAACGAGGGAGGTTTGGAGGAGCCCAGGCTGCCGGAATCCGGTGCGCAGAACGTCGCAGATACTGTGGTCGAGGATTGGCTCCGGCTATTCCTCAAGATTGTTGATAACACTGCGCTGCGACAGCAGCTCAGGCATGCTTTGGACGGAGCACTGCAGGGGCGCATAGAACTTAGAAAGCCAGCGGACGCTAGCCCCCAATACGTGCAACGTGTCAAGTGGAACAAGCAAAGGACAGGCAAAGAATTCCGGCTTAACACGCAGGTCGCAGGGTTCCAAATCAGCGACACCATGTTGGACTTGGGGTCCGACGTCAACATACTGCCACGAAAGACATGGGAGGCTCTTGGAAGGCCACGGCTAGCCTACTCACCAATCCAACTCAGGATGGCAAACAAGTACTACATTTTGCCAATCGGCCGGCTTGAGGGAGTCGAGGTCGACGTTGCAGGGGTGAAGACATACACCGATTTTGAGGTTATTGATATCATGGGCGACAAGGATCCCTATCCGGCCTTACTCGGCATTGATTGGGCTTTTGAGAATTACGCCATCATCGACCTCAAGAAGGAGCTGATGATCTTTGAGGATGGGGAGGTACGGGTCACCCAGACTCTTGACCCGTATCAGGGCCCGCAGTATACAAAAACAACGGACAATCGGGAGGATGCTCAGATAATGGATCATCTCTATCAGATGACTGCAAGAAAGCAAGACGATTATATTAACCCTACCGCAACTGGCTCTGTCAGTTGGCGGAGTGTGCAGAGCTCGGAGCTCGGATCCGAACTCGCTTGGGAAGACTGGCAGCAAGGGGGATATGAGACCACCACGCGGAGATGTGCCTCCATCGCTCAGGTCTGGTGGGTAGGGACTGAGATCTGTGGATATCCCACATTGTCGAACATGCAAGCAGTCAATACTTTTATTGCCAAGGTGGAAGATCGGGTCCCAGCTGAAAGCTGGATGGCCCTTTTGGATGTGGCCTTGCAGTCAACATCGGTACGATGGTGGAAAAATCATCGCAACACTCTGTTGCGATGGGAGTGCGTGGCGGATGCTCTGCAGGCACGCTTTAAAGAGGACGAAGGACCCTCCAGTACGCTTAAGTATCATGGAACTTCAGACCCGCGACACCATCTGCGGGTCTGCGAAGAACAGTGGCGGAGCGCACGGTACCCTGAGGAGCTATGGGTCCATAGGTTTGTCCACTCCCTAGGTACCATTCCCCAGGCCTGGTACCTGGAGGAAGAAAGGAAACGGGAAACCCGCTCTTGGCAGGCAGTTGCAGACAAGTTTGTATGGTGCTTCTTGTTCGAAGGGGAGACGGCGCAAGAGTCTCAGGTCCTACAGGCAATCAAGGAGGTCTTGTTTTTCCGCCAGCCCGAGCCTGACGAAGGCCCGGTTGTGTCACGACCTGAGGTCAGGCGCGAGATGGTTTTTCACCGGATTGATGGTGATCCGGAGGACGATAGTTTGGACGACCTCAGGCATCTCTATTTTGACGAAAAGGAAGGTGAGCGGAGCATCAGTGAAGAGACGATGACTGAAGGAGTCCATTTACAGCCACTAAAGACAAAGAAACTGAACATTGGAACAGACAAGAAACCGAAGCTCGCAACGGTGGGAGATTACTGGGACGAGGAGACGACAAAAGAAATTTTCAGCCTCCTCCGGGAATACGAAGTTTTGTTTCTGTCTTCAGTTGCGGACCTGAAGGGGATCAAGGGGGATCTGGGCGAGATGCACATCACACTGAAACCGGGGGCCACGCCAGTGAAGCACCGACCCTACTGGTTGAACCCACGTATAAAAGAGAAGGTCAAGATGGATATTGACAAGATGCTGGCTGCAAGTCTCATCTTTCCAGTAGAGGAAGCAGAGTGGGTGAGTCCCATTGTCATCCAGAACAAGAAGGACAAAGTGGAGATTTGTGTCTGTGTAGATTACCGGAGTCTGAATAATGCTTGCATCCACGATCTGTTTCCCACTCCTTTCAGTGATGAAGTTCTAGATCATGTCGCGGGAAACGAAGCTTATTCCTTCACTGATGGGTTTTCGGGCTACCATCAGGTGCGCATCGCCGAGGAAGACAAAGCAAAGACGACATTCACCACTGAGTGGGGATCATTCGCATACCACGTTATGTCGTTTGGCCTGAAGAACGCACCGGCTGTGTTTTCCCGGATCGTCATTGCTGCTTTCTGGGAGTACATTCACAAGTTCCTGGAAGTCTACATGGATGACTGGACTATCTACAGTCGGTTGAAGAAACACGCCTCTCTGTTGCGTGTTATGTTTGACCGATGTCACCAGCTGCAGATTTCCTTGAACTTGAAGAAATGTATTTTTGCAGTTCCATTCGGCACACTCTTGGGCCATGTGGTGTGCAAGCAAGGGGTCTGCGTTGATCCCGCCAAGGTCATGGTCATCGTCCACATCGAGGCCCCCGAGACCGTGAAGCAGTTGCGGGCACTGCTCGGGCACACAAGATATTACAAGTAGTTTATTCGCAACTACGCAAGGATTACGGCACCCCTGGAGAAACTGTTGCGGAAGTTAGAAGCGTTTGAGTGGACGGCGGAGTGCAGGAAGGCACTTGACACACTGAAGGAGAAGTTGGCGACAACACCCATACTTGTTCATCCTGACTGGGATAAGCAGTTCCATGTGCATATTGATGCGTCCGGGATTGCACTTGGAGCTGTATTGGCGCAACCCGGGGAGACGACAGTTGACCACCTTGTGTACTTCGCCAGCCGTCGATTATCGAATGCGGAGAAGAACTACACCATGACCGAGCGAGAGGCGTTGGTGATGGTGTACTCTCTCCAGAAATTTCACCACTATCTTCTGGGCGGCAAATTTACATTCTTCACGGACCATTCTGCATTGAAATATCTTGTGAATAAGCGGGTGTTGGAAGGAAGAATCTGTCGTTGGCTACTACTTTTCCAGGAATTTACCTTTGAGGTGATTGTCAAGCCTGGCAGGTTGAATGTTGGTCTCGATCATTTATCCAGGTTGGAGACGGGAGAGAACGAAGGCTCGTTGGACGATCAACTACCGGATGCTGATCTCTTCTGAGTTGAAGCAGTACCAGATTACCTGGCTGACATTGCCACGTATCTGACCACGGGACAGTGCCCTGAGGATTACACCCCGCTTCAGAAACGCCACCTGGTTGTCCGGGCGGCCGACTACCAATTGATCACAGGGCAGCTGTACAAACTGGGCCTGGATGAGGTGTTGCGCAGGTGTGTTCTCGACCATGAACGGGAAGCAGTAATGTGGGAATGTCATAGTGGTGTTGCGGGGGGGCATGTGGGTGCGAAACCTACCGCAAGGAAGGTGCTTCAAGCTAGCCTGTGGTGGCCGACGGTACATGCTGACTGTAAGGCCTATGTGAAGCGTTGCGATGTTTGCCAGCGGACGGGAAGGCCTTCGCTCCGGGACGAGCTTCTGCTACACCCAGTGCATGTGTTGCGGCCGTTTGAAAAGTGGGCTGTTGATTTCGTAGGCCCCATCGCACCAATCGCTCGACATTCCAAAGCCCGGTACATCATTACCGCAATGGATTACCTCACACGGTGGGCTGAGGTAGCAGCGGTACGCGACTGCTCGGCAGAGACCGCTGCTCGGTTCATTTTTGAACACATCATCAGCAGCTTTGGCTGCCCACGGAACTTGACCAGCAATCAGGGTACGCATTTCATTAATGCCACGGTCAAGTCACTACTGGACACATTTATGATTCAGCATCATAAAAGCAGCCCATACCACCCGCAGGCTAATGGTACGGTGGAAGGTTTCCACAGGATTCTCGAAAAGGGCTTGACTAAAATTTACAATGCTCAGCGCGACGATTGGGACGAGCGCCTTCCAGCGGCATTATGGGCCTACCGCACCATAGTGAAACGTTTGACCAACCAGACACCATTCCAGTTGGTGTACGGCCGGGAAGCTATGATTCCCACCGAGTTCACTATACCCAGTCTTTTGATCGATACGTCCCTTCAATTCTCAGAAGAGGCGTCACTTCGGGAACGCCTCCAGGAGCTACAAGAGCTGGATGAGGCCCGCTTCCTCGCAGAATTCCACCAGAAGGTTCAGAAGGCCAGACAGAAAGTGTGGCACGACCGCCACATCAAAACCAAAGCCTTCCACATTGGCGGCAAAGTTCTCTTGTATGACAGCCGGTTCCAGAAGTTTCCAGGCAAGCTCCAGATGCACTGGTTGGGACCGTACTTTGTCATCGAGATCCGCGACTCAGGAGCCGTTCGGTTGGCACAGCTGGACGGTACAGTTCTTCCTGGGTGGGTGAATGGCGCACGCCTGAAACCCTACCAGGAGTAGGTACATTTCACTTTTCATCAATAACTCTCGCAACCGAGAGAACCCGTAGAGTAGCGTAGTCGAATACCTCTCCCGCAACCAGGATGAGCGTAGGTAGTCTTTTTCATTCATAAGTAATCAGTCAAATAACTAAGTCAGTTGCGGGTACCTCACCGCAACTGACTGTGGTCGGGGCGAACCAGTCCAGCATGTCACCACGTCAGTCCAGCCTGTCGTTCGCGTCAGATCCATCCCCGTGCCAGTGTCAGTCCAAGTCATCTCTGTCAGTCCTTTTTGTCAGTCCGTAGGATCGCTCAGATTTGTTCATAAATTACCATAATAGACAGTAATCGTACCGTAATCATTTTCCATCACCCACAATTCCCTCAGCCATCGCGTCCACCCATCTTCCCATGACGCCGTCATCAACTGTCAGATTACATACAGGCACGCGATTGATCGCACGATTATCGCAGCCTCGAAGGATAGCAGGAATTAATTGCCGTTATGGAGTCTCATCAACTCCGCGCGTGCCAGCGGATGCCATAATTTGCATGAAGATCAACAGCACGAGAATGACGGACCAGTTCACTTTGGAAGTTGCAGCATCTCCAGAGCATTTGCAGTATCAGAGCACACAGCACCCCGAAGGAAGCTCCAGAAGAATCCTCCAAGTCTACCAGTGGCGCGCCAAGATGCCGAGAGCTCTCCTCTCAGTCCCTGAACCAGTGTTAGATAGCCGAATTCACCGGGTAGAATCGCTTGTCGGCAAGTATGACAATGCAACATGTATGGACGCCAACTTGTCTGACCCGGTTGAGTTTCCTCACCTCCATTGGCAGACCTACATGGAACACCATTACATGCCAGGCAGCAGTTCCAACAGTCGGATGCGATCAGAATTCAGGGGACTACAGTAGTCGTCCTTGATGCATTTGAGGACTCTCCCAGTTTTCGGAACTACGGGACCGGCTCTGAAATGCACCTAGTTCCTCCTCAGTCGGATACAGAACGGGTCCCTGTGGCTCAATGCAGAAATTCCAATTCATGCCGAATACATTCATCAGCTTACAGGGCTGTCCCAAACTGGTGCAGATGTCTCCACTGCTGGCCAAACATCCTCCAAGCGCGCCCGGAAGTCAGGTGACTCGGACCTGTACACCAAGTATGGCACTCGCTAGGGTGGCAAAGGTGCCAAAATTGATTTGATAAACATACCAGAAATCTGGTTCGCTTGCTACCTGATCGCTAGCAAGACGATGTGCCACTACACGAAGGGAGAGTGCACTCTGGACACAATTTCCATTGCAGAGCACTGCACCCAGGGCGCCCAGTTGAACTGGTGCTCGTTTGTGCTGAAGGAACTCTTCGTGGCCTACGAAGACAACTACAAGCGGTCCACCAGTTTCATTTACGGCTACTTGATTCTAGCCTTCGCCATGTGGAAATGGCACCTTCCTCCTATCCGGACGCCGGCGGAGACCACCGTGAGCCAGCTGCTTGCGATGAAATACACCCCCTGGCAGGTGTCCACGGACCCCAGCACCAAGCAGTGGAACGCGGAGGCGTTTCGGGCTTGGTATGGGATGATGACCGATGTGGTGACCAACCAGCAATGGGTGCCCAGGCACCTGTTGGATGAATACAGTGCGCAGGTGTGGTTTGGAGTCAGCCACAGGCACACCTTCCTCCGGCCAACTTGCGTGCCAGACACCACCTTTCACATGGCGCCCCTCAGGTTCCAGTTGACTGACGACATCTTTCATCGGGAGGTTTCTGTGTGGTCGGGGGTCGTCAAGCACGTCCGCGACGGGATCACCCGCTATAACTTTGAGGGGATGCTTCTGGCACAGCGGCCTGCCGCGACCGGCGCAGCGGGGTCCTCACAGGTTGCGGCGGAACCACCACGGGATGCAGCTGGGACCACACCGGACCTCCCGAAATCGCTGGTCCCCATCGTCGAGCACCTCAATGACCAGGTACGACGACTTAACGTGGCAACCCAAGTTGCTTCAAGTGGTGCCCCTATATTTCCTTCATTTGCTGAATTTCATATTAATCGGTCTCGTGTTCCCTCCAATACCGCCCCCCTCATTTCTCCCATCCCCACTAACCTATTCACATCTGCCACCCCTATCATCACACCGATGGGCGAACCGGGCCTTGATCCTGATTCATCCGACCTCCCTCCATCCAAGAGGCCACGCATTGCTGTCACAGATCCAGTGGTGGATCTGACTGATGATGATCCACCAGCCACTCCGCCCACAACAACCTTGATTCTGGAGGAACCTCTGATCGATCCGGTAGAGTTCCTCAACCTTCGCCTCCCTCCCACTTCTTTCACTCTGTCCACCACCCCCTCCACCGGCCGACTAGCTGCCACCTCCCCTAATCCATCCAACTCATCAGCCACTGTGTCAGATTCTTTGATCCGGGAACTTTTCGGAGGTGACCACGGGGTGGAAGTCAACTCCAGTACTGCAGCCATGGTACCACTGGTTGACCCCGTGGCCACGCCCCAGGTTCCTCCTGCTAATATGTCTACCAGGTTCACGAATGGTGGGGCTGATTCAGCTGCCCCTCCCCCAGAGCAGACGACGCAGCAAGACCGGCCGTAGTCCGATATGGCCACTTCAGTGCAGCAGCCGACACCAGTCCATCCTCCAGAGACTTCCAGCTAACCAGCGGCCAGTGGCCAATCTTCACAGGAGCGGGTACCAGAGCAGGGCGCACCCAACACGACCACTGCCGAACCATGGAGTTCAGCACAACTGTACCTTCTCATTCAGCGGGCGGCCCTAAAGGCCGAGCAGATTCACACAGGGCTGGAGCAGCGGTGCACCGAGCAGCAAAATCAGATCATGGTGTTTACTTAGCAGCGCAATCAGCTGCTACGGGAGAAGACCAACGTCCAGGAGCAGGCCAAAATTGCTACTCAGGCGCTCTCCAGCATATGGCCAGCTGCAAGGGCTCACTACGCCCCACTTCCTGCCAGTATAGAGGAGGACAATATCGCACTACAGGCTCACCACATCAGGGAAGTTTTCACTATTGTTTGCAGGGAGAACCAGGAACTCCAAGCGGCGTTAGCCGCATGGCCTACCCTTCCAGAACCACCGAGTGTACATTCAGAACAGGTAACTGCCAAGCAGACTTAGGCAGTTAATATGCAAGAAACTCTTCATTCCACTGCAGCCGCGGCTTCCGCCCTTCTGCGCAGTTTGCAGGAGTGCTCACTCGCCTTAACTGTCAAGACGCAGCCTATCGCTGCCCAGTTGCAAAAAATCTCCCGCGAAATTCGGGCGACCACGGACCCAGCAAGGTTAGATCAGCTCTACGCCCAGTCGGACAAGCTGGAACTTCACATGCAACAGACTGAGGCCGAATCAGCAGTGGCCAAACACGTCATCCGGGAGATTCGTCTGCCCCTTCGCGTCAATGCTGACTCCATGCAACATCTAGATGCCAAGGCCGAAGCCCAGCTTGCCACGCTATTCGGGGCTGACCCAACGACGATAGACGAAGCCGCCGCCACCCGGATCGCTCAAGAAGCCGACTTGCTTATGCAGGAATGGCAGCAAGCGGTGGCGGCCTTCACCGAGCTTAGAGATACAGCGCTCCACCGGGTCCCAGAGTTGGGGCCCTTGTTTGCACAACCAGATGGCGGAGCACAGCAGGAAAGGGCGCAGGGTGAAGGCACAACAGAGCAGAGCACGGGTACCAGCGGGGCAATGGAAGTAGAAACTGTTATTTGTGATTGAATCGCGGATGAGTCAAGGAATTGTGGTCGGGGCCTGTTGGGGCCCTTGTTTTTGTTTAAGTTTTGAAGATTGGCTAAGACATTTTGAACTTTGACCCTTTTTGAGTTGCAGCATAGATACACATGGCAGCCGCGACCGCGCTGCAACTACCAGGAGTCGCGGAGCTACCAAGGTGGCGCGGAAGCACTCGATAGCTTGAGATAGAACAGGGATAAGTGCAGATGAAGGAAACACAGTAGAAGACAGAAAGTCGAACACGCAGACATCAGGAGAAAAGCTTAGAGAAGCCGAAGTGAAGACGCAGAGGAGCCGATAGTCACGAGAGCGGGTGAATAAATAACAGTCACCCGGTTGAAAAAGGAGTGGAATGTTGAAGGTTGTTGAGAATGCTGGATGCATGCTGAAGAGATCGCGACGCTCGAGACAGGGAAAGACGCACAGAGTAGCTGCGGGGGAATCATGCATGTTCCTTCTATGGTTTCTTATCTTCTCTATTCTACCTTTCTGTTCTGTAATCCATCTGTATCAGCTTTGAGAGCTATCAGGAAGAATGTCATGTAATCATGTATTGGGCCAAGAGATTAATACAATGGAAGGTTTTTGTCTCAATAAGATGTTCATGTGCTTGTAACGTGTTTATGCTGATTTAAAATTTTATTTGTGAATGCCTGAATGCTTAGTAAGTTATCTTGCGTATATAACTTTGTGCATGTAATGGATGCACTGCCCTTCTTTAGTTGCGGGTTTGTTCCTTGCCATTGATCTCATCCCCTTTTGCATGTGGTTGCGGCATGCCTCGGGTGAGACACACTGCTCTCCAGAGCAGGGTGAAAATGCCGGCGTGTTCCTAGACTACACCGGACCCCTTTGTTGGCCACAACTCTTGAACCTGGGTCTTGTCCGCGAGACCTGACTTCTCGCCAACACCTTGGTTATGCATGGGCCCTGATGGCATGTTCCCATAAGTTTCCATA
>JAXQQM020092734.1:0-10160 GCA_034641835.2 Pinus albicaulis
CACCATGTTAAGACACACACATAGTGTATGAGAAGAATAAACACACACATACAAGAGACTCAACACACAATGAATGATAAGCATGAGGCTTTCTTATTTTTCCATTATACATGATGTGCATTTATAATACAATGGTGTGACTCTTGGTTTCATATTCCAAGGTCACTTGGACTCTATTGTGACTTTTCGTATTCCACACCTACCCATGTAGGATTAGGTGTTCCAACATCCCCCCTTAATCCAAAGGGGTATGTGTGAGTCCAAGAAAAGAGTTGTAATACAATATGCAAGGTATACATGGCAGCACTTGGGCTGAATCAACTCTATGAAATGTTGGAAAAAAGAGGTGGTTTTAGGATTACCACAAACACTGGAACGCAAAACTTGTTGCAGTTCCCGGAACTCTTCCAAAACTGGCAAGAAGCTGAAGGCTTCTGCTAGAGGAATTGTCCCTCATAGAAAAGGGAGACCTTCCAACCTAAGGAGGTCTACACGTATGGGTTTAGGATTACCAGCAACTGCGGAATGCTTGTAGCATTTCTCGGAACTCAACTAAAGAAAGTGGCAAGAAGGTAGAAGGCTTAACAGAAAGTGTTCCTCATATATGAAAAGGAGACCTTAAACCTAAAAGAAGGGAAGTGCCTACCTATGATGGTT
This sequence comes from Pinus albicaulis, assembly GCA_034641835.2. Lineage (NCBI taxonomy): Eukaryota > Viridiplantae > Streptophyta > Pinopsida > Pinales > Pinaceae > Pinus > Pinus albicaulis. Next base: position 658 of record JAXQQM020092734.1, read on the forward strand.
TTAGGTTTTCCACCAACCCAAATATGATGGTTATGGGCATCAGTGGCTGCAGCTACATCTACGAATGCGGAATGATTAATTATGGCTGGGCTCACAACTTCTTTGTGTCTCGCTACAACTGGCTACAACTCTGAACATGGAATGAGAGATTGTGGCTCGGGCTCACTTGATCTGTCGTCGAAGCTTGTACATGACCACCATTTTCCCCCCTGTCAGGGACAAGGTGAGATGATGGCGAAAACTCAACTGCAAGTTTGCTCAATATCCGTGAACAAGTTCTAACATGCGACTTAAACATCTTCTTGGCTGCTGATGCCCATTGCCAAGAAGCGATCCATCCAAGATGAATCTTGGTTCTTGCAGGAGGCTTGTTTCTGAAGCATCTGTCTGAAGAATGGGTGTGCCGACCTCAGTGCTTGCATGGATGAAGATCAAAACAGTGATCTTTCATATGGCCAACTCGATCACAGTGTTGGCATTTTACAATCTGTTGTTGTTGTGGAACAAGATCTAGAATAGCTGCAGGTGAACAGTCATACATGAATTTGGCACTCTGAAATATGATGGGCTTGGTGTAGTCTGGAATATGAAAGGTCACATCCTTGTCATATCCAAGACTAGTTCTGTGCTTGTTGTGGACAAGCTCTTCCCAAGGTCTGATGATGGGCTTGAGAAGTGTAGGTTGAACTGCTGCATCTGCATGTACATCTGCTCTAGTGCAATGAAATGAATGTGGATCAACTGCAAATTTATCTTCTTTCTTCTGATGAGAGTCCTTCACAATCTTCTGAACATAAAAAGGTTCAGAATGGTGACTCTTTTGCTGAAGTTCATCTTGTTGAAGCTGAGATTCCAACTGCAAAAACTCAATCTTTTCTTGTGCATGTAGCAAACAACTTTGAATATTACAAAGAGCATCCTTGCTCATTTTTATCATGTCATCAACATTTGAATGAATGAGGTTACTCAACAACTCTAATGCCTCATTGATTTTAGCCATTTCAACAACTTAGGCTCAAAAAATGAAAGGGTGTCAGCTTCAACCGAAAATGCACCCGTTTACAATGTGATTCAACAACAAATACAAATGACTCCAAAGAATTTCCAACTATGGAAATCTCAAAGTACAAAATCTGCTCCTCAAATAATGGAGGACAATCAACAATTTTTCCAACAACTCAAATATTGATTGCAACTATGAATGAAGAAGCAATATAATGTTAGTTCAATACAATATCTCTGCAAAATATTTTTGTAAATATGCAGCAAAAACACTTGTGCACGAAGCCTTTAAGGCAGCTGATTTGTTTTCCTTCAAAGAGTTGTTTGACACCAAAAACAATTCAACTAAACTCAACAAAAAGGAGGAGGTTCACAAGCGTGGATGCTTGACCTTGCTGCAAAATGCAATAGAGCTTAAGAGAAGCTCCACAAATTGGAAATTTTGTGTTCAAACAATGAATGCCACTGTTGTTCAAAATGAGGACCAATTTATCTTCAAATGTAAATTTCTTCAAAAAATCAACCTTCAAATCAATGCCACAAATCACAATGCAAATCTGCAATTTTCTCTCTGTATTCAGTCCATCTTCTTCATATTCCATTTCCTACATTTCTGCTGTTCATATCTCTTTGCTCTTCTTCTTTTCCTCTCTCTCTCCTTTGTTTTTTTTTTTTTTTAATGAATTAAGAATTGATTAAAAAATGAATTAATTAAAAAATGAATTAATTAAAAGAGGAGAGGGAAAAAATGGGAATTAAATTAATTTTTTTTTTAAATTTTTTATTTTTTATTAATATTAAAAAATGAATTTAAAATGTGAGGGGGAAATTTAATTGGAGGGGGGAGGTATTGTATGGGGGGAGGGTCTATATTAATTTTTTTTCTAAAATTTTAAAAAAAGTGACTTAAAAAAAATTTAAAATACGGGCAAGTGCGTTGGGAAGGCCGGGCGAAGGAGGAGAGTAGGATGGAGTGAGGGGCGTGAAGGAGGCGAGGTGGCCAAGAGGCATAGGGAATGAGGGCGTGTGTGAGAGACGAGGGTTGTAAGAGTCGTGAGGGCCGGCGTGAGCGAGGTGAGGTTGGGGTCAAGGTAGCGGGTGAGCGGCTTGGGGTAATCGTGGAGCGATAAGGGGCATGCATTGAGTGTGATCTTAGTGAGGGGGAAGGGATAGGAGGAAAGTTGAGTGTTGAGGGGAGGGCAGCGGTAGGCGTAGATGTGAGGGCGTATGGCAATTGGGTTGAGCGATGGTGAGAGCTCGGGTGGAGACGGCGGGTAGGGACGGGCGAGGGAGCTGCAGGGTGAGGTAATGTACATGACCACCATAAAGCCCCATCGGGGGACAAGGTGGGATGATGGCGAAAACTCAAATGCAGTTTGCTTAATATTCGTGAACATGTTCTAACATGCGGCTTAAACATCTTCTTGGTTGCTAATGCTAATTGTGAACATGATATGATAAAATAATATGATATGATATATGTCGACATAACACGCTAAGGTTTATGGCATAATGTTATAACATAGTTGTTCGATGGGTGGTAGAGCTATAACGATAAGATTTTAGACTTTAATGCAAGTGAGTTTATAAAGTAATAAGTCCCGAAGTTATGTATGGGGGTTTGAAAGAAATGAGGCGTAGGACTTTAGAAAAATGGAGACAATGAAGGGTAAAAAAAAAAAAAAAAAAAAAAAAAAGGGGTAAATGAAATAGATGAGAAACTGATAAGAAGTTTGCTCACCCATTACACCTTATGTTCTTTTCCTCTTTCATTGGGCCCCGAAAGGAAAATTTATTCCTTTGAAGTCCTTGTTGGTCGGAATTTCTCTTGTTTGTACGGAAATAAATGATAGCCATGGAATATTGTCTTCAATATACAAGATGCGAAAAGAATAATCGGTCACCTTGCGATACTATAGATTATAGGGTACTAAATCACACAACACCATATGCACAACACGCATATCCAACATGCACACAATACGGTATGTGCAGCACCACATATCCAACATGTACATAACAACATCTGTAACTAGCACTGCATATGAAATATACACACAACACAGGTTATACAATGAACATACAACATCATATATATGATATACATGTGTTACAAGTACTCATTACCATAGGTGCCATCATGAATGTACAACATGCACAACATATACACAACAATAATGCGTCAGACTGCAGTCCTGGAAACCTTGCCCTCTCTTGTCTTCACTATGCTTACTGTATCCTAACATGCCACAAATCACCACTAATTTCACTTCTCACAGGTGTTCCCCTCAACATAACTTGTCCATGACATAAAAATAGGAATAACCTTACAAACGCACGCATCAGTGCGTACGCAGTGCGACACACGCATACATATGTCAAGGCTACTCTTCCCCACTTCGAGTCCCGATAAGACCAAGAACACTCTTGGGCCATGGAAATTTCTGCCTGGCAATCATCCCTCCACAAGAATGACCATGAAAACAACATACATAGAAACATATATACATGTGACATCAACATGAAACAATCATGACCACTTTGATAACACCTTGGGACACGACATGCATGCATATACCTTGTAAAAATTAACATTAAAAAATCATGATCATGTAACCACCATGGAACACGACTTACATACATACATGCATGTATACATATGTAAACATCAACATAATCATGGTCACAGCATGGTTATTATATGTCATAAGGTATGAGTTGAAGACACATCACGTGCACAACATTGAGGTGGTCATTCCCAACATAGCTAGAGCATCCCAGAAACCTCGGTTCATTTTATACACCACCCTTTCTATTGCCTTTCTCATGTTTGTACTACCACTATCCATTTACCATGATAGACACGATGGGTCCAACCGGTTTGTCATACTCTTACCTTAGGATGCCCTTTACTCATACCTTTGAGCTTCATTCAAGATAACACATTACTAGCTAAGTTTCATTCAACCCTTCCACAGGCTTAGTTAAATTTCCTCTTACATCCAATTTACGATTTTCTCTTGGCTTATAAAGTGAACAAGAAACAACAAGAGAAAACTTCATGACAAAACAATACAACACCACAACAAAGTGGCAAGGACTTACCAAAAATAAAAAAAAAATTTCAAATCAAATGCAAACAAATCACCAAAGACCAAAAGCATAAAACTAGAAAAAAACACCATGGCTCAATCTACATGGGTTCCAATGCTTCAGGGAAAGCTCAACTTGATCCTTCTCAGGTATTTCATGGAAGTCTCTTGCCATGCAATCCCCTACATATCTTTGCCATAACCACACTGCTTTGTTGGTGCATAAATAAATATGTGGCCATGGGATATCTTACCTTGTTGTGCCAAACATGTTGCCTTGTGTACGAACACATACATATATCAGCATCTCTCAAGGGACTCCAGTCCTTGACGAATCCAACCATAAATAGAAACCAGCTGATAGAGCTGTCAAATGTGTTCATGACTGCTTCCCCATGTTGTAATGTCTGAAAAATCAAGGTTGAAATACTTCATTTATGTAAAAACTCATTCGTTTGGAATTAGGTTTTGAATACAAAGCCAAAGGAATTCTTACAGTTCATGTTTTCTTTTTCCATTTACCTTGTTGCAATCAAGTCCTACTATGTAATGTCATATCCTTGTCTGTGGTGCCAAACACATAAACTATTACCTTGTCATACTAACATGACATGTTGCTGTGCTTTGTTCACATGTCAATCACATGTTCCAAATACTGAACATCATATATGTTAACTAAAATCAACCTCTACAAAGACTAGCTTATGTCATAATCAACTAATAATCGAATCATAATACTACAACTATCACCTACTTGCGCTCAAGTACATATGAACTATGTCAACACATGTTATTGGTATGACCATCAAACCAATATCATTTCTTCAAGCAATCTTATAGGCACATACTCATATCATGCAAGTAATCGAACATTTGGACAACGGATAAATGGCATAATAGACACAAAAACTAGAACAGGAATAAATGACACAATCAAACATTCAAACACAGTGAGCGAAAACTCATACTTGATGTAACTTGTAGGAGGCTGTCTTGTTGTACAATGATATAGATTATGCGATATATTGTCACATAAATTAGACATAACTAAGGCCGCAGTATATATGGGTAAATAGCTAACGCAATGCGTATCATAAACTCATAAACAATTTTAGTTCATGCATATTGCTCACATACATTTTAGTCTGGTTCATATTCTTTGTCATAGTGGGTCAATCATACCAGATTTCATGACATAACTATGCATAAGCAAAGTAAATTATCATGGTACATAACGTCAAGATCTTAAAAGAAATAACACTAATTATCAAGTTGACTAACATATAAAAACAACAAGTTAACATATACACTCATCAACAACATATAACATAATCACAAGTTGCTTAACATAAAACAACAAAAATGCGTATAACAACGAGTTACTATAGATTTCATGAATATTCAACAAATGTGCATATAATGCAACGATTCACTAACATCTATTGTACATGTAACCACAACAACACGATAAACTGAAAATATGTACATAACTAAATGCTTATAACAATAAATTAACTAACATACATACATGCTAAATGTACAATACCTATGTAGCGATCCACTCTACACAAAATTATTTCTTTGCTTCACTTTGATGATATACGTATCTGCTCTATCTAAACCAACACATCAACATCATAGCATGTGATAGCATCATAATGACCTAAGAAAATTAATACAATGACCTCTTCATGTGACATACTATACATGCATAACTATAACCATGAAGATGTGTGCATAACAACATATAGATATAAACATGCATAACAAATACATATAATATTCTTATAATGACACATCCCACAGCAACACCATCAGCACATGGCAAAACCATATAGCAATGAACACCACCATACATATAGCAATAAAATAATGCAATATACATAACACGTATGAAACCATGTGTATGCATGACAAACACCTAAAAGAAAATCACATAACCAATCATACACTCATGATGACACATACAACAACTACATCCTCTTTGACATGGAACCATCACGACAACCATGGTGACACCATGCATATGTAACAAAAAATATAGACCATAAGGATTATTGTTACACACATACCAAATATGGCACGAATACATGACCAACACACCGCCCATCCGGTGCAAGGGGTGATGTTATGTATATTTTTATTAATTATTAGTTAGATATAGTTATATTAGGTTTTATTAAGTGAAAGGGCATGATCAAGAATTAGGTTTTATTAGGGCATGATCAAATATATAGTTATAGTTATATTAGGTTTTGTTAGGTTTTTACAATGGAGTGTAAAAACTCTGGTAAACTTGAATAAGTATATATTATTATTGATAAAATATGAGATATGATTACAATGGGGAATCACCAAGGCTTTAAATATAGCCTCATGGTGTCCCTTGGTGAAGAGGCATGATCTTTGATCATGCCCTTTCACTTAATAAAACCTAATATAACTATATCTAACTAATAATTAATAAAATATACATAACATTTCCCCTCTCTTAAAGATGCTTTGTCCTCAAAGAATACGTAATAATGGACAATGTTGACGAATGCCTGGGTTTCTCGAGTGGCGAGCTCTTTCTTCCCACATTTTAAAAAGATCGTGGAGCATCTTCTCGAGTTCAATATTTTGGTGATGTGGATAGCAACAATATTTGATATTGACAGGGTCAGGTCCTTTCTTGACTTCTATTGGATGTTCATGTTCCTTATTAGGAGGTATTTTTATTGGTAGATCCTGGAATACTTTTTCGTGTGTCCAAACTAATCCTTGTTCCTCTGGTGACTCTTCGTGGCTCCCTTTTGAAGATAACATTTCTAACTGATGACATTGTACTCTAGATGTTGGCACTCCTGTTTGAATCATCTTCGTCATTAGAGAGGAAGATACGACTTGATCTTCTAGGGCTTGGAATCCATACAACCTGTGTTTCTGCCCTTTCCACTTAAAACTTATAAACTGCTTCTGATGGTTGGCAGAATAAGTACCTAAAGTTTGTAGCCATTGAATTCCTAAGACCACATCTACTCCTCGTAATGGAATGGTGTAGAATGGAGATTCTAAATGAAAGTTTTTTAGCTTTAGTTTGACCTTATGGCATTTCCCTACTTTCTCAATCTTCTTACCATCAGCCACCATTACCTTCATATTAGGCATGGGGAAGGTAAATATGTTAAGTCTTTTTGCCATGGTTGAATCTAAAAAATTGTGGGTACTGCCAGTGTCGACGAGAACCATTACGTTGTTGTTCTTGATATTTCCTCTTAACCTTAGGGTTTGAGGTTGTGATATGCCTGTCATAGCTGATAATGACACTTGCGGAATAGTTTCGCCATCCACTTCTGGAGAGAACTCTAAGTTGTCTTCTAATCCTTCTATATATGAATCCTTATTGTTAGCGTCATTAGTTGCTTCACAACTATATAGATTTTTCGCTTTTCCATTAGCACATCTATGCTTAGGGTCCCAGTTTTCACCGCAACGTTTGCACTTGCCCTCTCTCATTCTTTGTTTTTCCACACTAGATTTTTCTTCTTCACAAAGATGGAGTGGGACATATTTTGTGTCATCTATATTTTCAGATTGAGGAAATCTTTGTCTCGAATATACTTTTTCTGGTTTTGATAATCTTTCAAATTTCTTTTCAGCAGCTTTTGCTTTTTGCCTTGCTACTTCTACTGATGTAACTTCATGAAGTTCGAGCTCTTCTTGTATATGGATTTTAAGTCCTGAGATGTAAGACTGGATTAGACGAGATTCTGACAATCCCGGTACTCGTGTTTCCAAGGTCTCCCATTCTCTAGTGTACTCATCCACATCTCCTTTTTGGCGTAATTTGATAAACGTTGAAATTTTTTTTTCTTCTTTTATGCCTTGAAACCTTTTGAAGAATGCATCCTTAAATTTTCTCCAACTGATAGCAAGCGTCGTCTTTTGGCACCACATATACCAATTATATGCTTCTCCTTCCATTTTAATGGAAGCATGCTTAATTTTTCGTCATCACTAGTAATGTCATAAATCTCAAAATATTCTTCTGCTTTATTAAGCCATGCAACGCTATTTTTTTCATTACCATCAAACTTGGGTAGCTCGATTTTGGCTTTTCGCTGATATGCTAATGGTGGAACAAGAAGAGGATATTGATTAGCAAATGCATTCCAGAGCTGCTTATTTTGAAAATCTACATTACTATCTTCTTGATGATGTGGGGAATCGGTTTTTTCCTGATGCTCTTCTGAGTTCCCTGAATCTGCGGAATTGTTTTGTTGATTTTGTTCCATGTTAGGAAATATTGGGGATTGTGTCTGACTTAACTTATCTATCTTATCATTTAGTTTATTGAAGAGTTCTGTGGTCTCATGATGATTTAGCCACATTTGTCTTTCTATTCGATTTGTCGTGTCATGAACCTTTTTGATGTCGTTGGAGTGTCCTGCAACTGTACCTTCAAGATCGACTAATCTTTTTCCGAATTCTTCGGAATTATTATTGATTTGTTTCTCGAGATCCACCAATTTCTTCCGGAATTCGGCCATTGACATCGATGAAGACATTGAACGTGTATGAGGTGGGGAATATTTTTCTGACAGTTTTCTCTTCTTTTCTTTTCTTTTTTAAATTAATTAATTAATTAAAAAAAAAAATGAAATAATAATAATAATTTTTATTATTATTATTATTATTATATATATTTTTAAATAATAATAATTATTATTATTATTATTATTATTTTATTATTTGAATTATATATATATATATATATAATTATGGGGAAAAAATTTGTTAACTTTGAAAAGTCACGTTTTTAAAAGTCACGTTGTTTTGAAAAGGGTGAATGGGTTTTAATACCATGGGCAATTACCATGGGCTCCAAAACCACGAGCTTGTAAACCACGAGTAATTACTCTTCCTTATTCTTTTTACTTTGTCTTCACATGTACGTATATGTACTTCTTTATATATATATATCTCTTTTTACTTTTTCTTTTTTTCTTTGGAACTATTTTCTTTTAAATATTTTTTTTTCCTTTTAATTTATTTCCCCCTTTATGTTAACTTTCCTTCTTTCTTTTATTTTAAAAAACAAATGTTGCTACACACAAGCACTTGGTTTTTAAAAAAAATCTGCAATTTTGGAATTTTCTTGTAATTCCTTAATTCTGGGTGATCACACAGATCTCGAAGAGCGATGGCTCCAATACCAATGGAGTGTAAAAACTCTGGTAAACTTGAATAAGTATATATTATTATTGATAAAATATGAGATGATTACAATGGGGAATCGCCGAGGCTTTAAATATAGCCTCATGGTGTCCCTTGGTGAAAAGGCATGATCTTTGAGCATGCCCTTTCACTTTATAAAACCTAATATAACTATATCTAACTAATAATTAATAAAATATACATAACGGG
>JAXQQM020087679.1:0-31485 GCA_034641835.2 Pinus albicaulis
GAAGCAAAATGTTGTTGCAGATGCACTCTCAAGAAAGGATGAGGATGTGGAAGCATTGCTCTGTGTCATTTCTATTATCCAACTAGATTGGATAACCAAAGCAAGGGATGAATGGAAGAATGACGAAGAAGTGTGGACACTCATTCAAAAGTTACAGCAAGATCTCAATACATCGAATACATTTAGATGGAAAAATGATTCATTATGGTACAAAGATCACTTATAACTTTGTAAGAATTTCCAACTCAAACAAAAGATTCTTTTGGAATTGCACACCTCTCCCTTAGGAGGGCACTTAGGCTTTTTAAAAGCTTACCACAGGGTCAAGAAGGAATTTTTTTGGGATGGCCTTAAATCCAATATTCAAAAGTTTGGTAGTGGAATGTTTGGTTTGCCAACAAAATAAAGTTGAGACAATTAAGACCCCAGGCCTGTTACAACCTTTATCCATTCCAAGTCAACGTTGGGAGAAGGTTTCAATGGATTTTATCACAGGTTTACCCAAGGTCGAAGGAAAGAGTGTCATTATGGTGGTAGTTGATAGACTTACCAAGTATGCACACTTTTGTGCATTATCTCATCCATTTGCAACTACATTTATGGAAACAATTCAAAAGATACATGGAAACCCAAAGATTATTGTAAGCAACAGAGATCCCATTTTCACTGGAAATTTTTGGACGGAATTATTTTCTTGTCTGGGTACTCAATTAGCTCATAGTTCATCTTACCATCCTCAATCTGATGGGCAAACTGAGATGGTGAAAAAATGTTTGGAAGGATATCTTCGTTGCTTTGTATCTTGTTGTCGACGATTGTTGTCTCTCCTAGAGACAGTCTAGAGTTGCCATAGACCAGTGCCTAGGACATCTTATCATAGCAAGGAGCACACAATATAACTTGGGTGTCAATCCAAAAGGCTCTCCTACTATCTCTTGTAAAACAAGGAAAATAATTTGAAATGGGTCCAAACTCTCTCAGAAGATGATACAGAGATTAGAGAAATGTAGGAACAGCGTGTAAGACTCCAGTATAAAAGCATCAGACAGTTAAGAGACAATTTACTGGAAAGAGGGCCGATTCAAGTAATATGCCACAGAAATCAGATATCAGATGGTGTATGCAATGAAGAAAATATCAGGAAGATACTAGTTAACATGAGGCTGATACCCAGATACACAACAGAACCACATATGGGCTTATCAATCTAAGAATCCATACATGACAATGGCGTTTTAAAAGCACCCTCCTCAAGCAACTAATATAGCAGAAATCCGGATGAGATGAATATGAAACAGCATATCATGCCTGAGCCAATTTAAAGCGCTAGACTGTTTCAAGTATGGGCATCAACTAGGATGAATCCTTACTTAAAATCAGTGAGCCACTCGCATTCCAGGGTCATGATACAAGAAGAAGATATATGAAATGAAATATTGTATTAAGCACATAAAAGAAATTTACATCTTGTGAGATATCAAAGACCAGAATCCTCTTAAACAGATATAACTCCTCCTCACTGAGACCCTACGGGCTCTGAGCCTTCATACAGAAGTTTTACAAGATGTATACAAGAGCTCTACACTGCATAGTTCGCTGATTGAAATCTGGAACCCTTACAATGTCTTCCTTCTGGAGCTTTATAGGAGGGGCAAAAAGCTCTAGAGAATGAGGTAGGTAATGTACATTAAATTTGCTTAATTCAAATAAAATGGCGGAAACATTCGCGCCCATGCTACTCAATTAATATGTTGTACTGTGTGCGCTCTATGCTAGCTTTCTGGAGTAAATATTCTGAGTGGAGATATCTTAAGGGACAGGATATAAGGAATAAAATATGCAAACATTCTGTCCTTTATTGAGAGAAAAACCCACTGCCATAAAACCTTGAGGTTGCTTTCTTGATCTTTCACTGATATTTGTATGCTGCCTCATTAATATTTCTTGTTGTGTAATCTGTCCCTTTGAATGCATTTGTAGGGTTCAAGGGATTTTATCTCTGCTTCCATTAATGAAGTCACATCACAGCAACTACCCCGAACTCTCCTCCTTAATTTCGCCATCAAGAATCGTCCTTAGAGGTGATCTTGGCCTCTATGATGGAGGCGATGAATTACGGCAGTTCCTACCTGCAAAACCCACCAAAGCGTTAGAGAAGACCAAACACAGGGGCGAGGGACGCGGAGGTGTCGACGATGATAACGGTGAGGATATGGCCAAATGGTAAACTCATGCAGGGTAGTGGAAAGATTACATGGTGGCAACAGAAATATAACACAACTGTGAAAATGGTGAGAAGCGCATAGGTGATGGTTGGCGAACTGTATCAACTTCCAGACATAGAAATAACCTTCCGGGCGAAACATATAGTAGGACACTAAATAATGCGACAAGGACACGTAACATGATGACGTGGAGTACAGAATATGGGACTTGGTCAACTGTGAGGGTCAAATAGATCTTGTCCGTCCAATTTCGAAGGCGATCTATGGTGGAGAATGCGTCTAGGAGCAAGAAGGAGGTGGGCTAAAGGCGATGCAGACGGGAATTAAAAGCAGCACGGCTTTGGAGAGCAAAGGTTGTTGGATCGAACGCTGAAGATCGGACGGTTTATATGAATTTCGCTGCATGTCTTTGCCCGGGAGTTAATGCGCGATGAGGAGTGGTATTGTCGTCGTACACCGGGACGCGTGGCTTGCGATGAATGGCATCGCTGCATTTTGCGGAATACCGCCTGCCTTCGAAAGGCGGTGCGAAATATACACGCTGGTTTTAGGGGTAAGGCGCGGCGGGGACCACCGGACAGGGATAGGCTGTGGGCCGTCGATCTATGATTTGATCGTGTGGTTGAGAACACGCCCGATGGCCTCATACGATAAGCGCTTCTTCGTTTTGGCATTTGGTTCAGTGGTTGGGTCATGTGGAGAGATAACAGGGGGGCTAGGGCCGAAAGGTGCCAGACTTTTATATTATCAATGGCGGGTTTCGGCCGTTTGGAATACTGCTTTTAGGATCGAAAGGTGGCAACGGCAGGGAGAAAACGAAGATCTTAGGCCCTGCAGGAGGATTTAAAAGGATTCAAATGGAACTGCTGACCAAAAATTTGAATGGAGGGGCTAACGGCCAAAAGTTTTTGATGGGGGCTGACATGGATAACATATCTGATAAGAAAACACAATGGGACAAGTGGTTACCTCTAGTTGAATGGTGGTATAACACTTCCTTCCATACTGCAACAAAAATAACCCCATTTATGGCACTTTATGGATATCGTCCACCGTCCATCACATCATCTCAAGAGAAAATTCTAAGGTTCAAGCAGTGGAAAATCACATCAAGCATCAACAAGAAGTTCTCCAACTCTTAAAGGATAACCTTACTTTGGCGCAGAATCAAATGAAACAACAGGCAGATCAACATCGCATTGAAAGAAGTTTTGGTGTACGTGACTGGGTATTTTTATGGCTACAACCATACAAACAAATGTCTCTCAAGCAAGCTAAGAAGGATAATAAATTATCACCATAGTACTATGATCCTTACAACGCGTTGCAAAAGATTGGTACTATGGCATACAAATTGGAGCTTCCTGCATCTTCCCGAGTGTTGGAAATACTGAGAGGGGGGTTAATCAGTATTTCTTTTCAATTGTTATTTTTACCAGTTAGATCACTTATATTTAGAACACAAAATGAACAATGATGGAATAAATATTTTTATTAATTTCTTCTTTACAATAATAGTATAGGCTCCAACCCTAGATGAAGACTCCAATCTTCCAGGCTCCAACCTTGTCAATTTGAAGCACCAACCTCTAGGGCTCCAACCCTATCTCTAGTACAAGCTCTGACCTGGTTTCTTGAGGACTCCAATCCTTTAGGACTCCAACCCCATCTTCTAAGGCAATGACCTTATCTCTATGAGGCTCCAACCTCTTCGGCTCCAACCCTCAACTGCACTTCATCAAAATATGTTTGGTTATTCTTCACAACTCCCAATATCATCTTCAACGAGCCTTGTCAATCTTCAGCAATGTTTTCACTTGGTCTCAATGTCACATCATCAATGACATCCTTTTCTTCTAAGAAGGTGTCACCATTGCTCTTCATCGTACCCAAACAATTTCTCCAAGTCACCTCATGATGTCATCAGCGATGCATTATGATAATAATATCTCCAAGTTCAGTTTCAAAGTGTCTTCACAAGATGCTCCAAAATGTCGTCAAAGTGCTCCGAACAGATCTTCAAAACAATGTTCCTTCAAGAGTACTTCAAGCCCAAAGCCTAATCAAGAAATGCACAATGTATTTAATTGATCCAAGTATAATCTTCAGTTCTTCAATCTGTTGTCCCAAGAATTCTTCAAGGGTGTCTTCAATAACCCTTGCCCAAGTAAGATATCTTTCCAAAATTCTTTCAAGGAATTGTCTTGAATGTTTCCAAAGTATCTCCACAATCACCGGACTATCATAGGTCAATAAACTCGACCCAAGATTCAATCTACCCATGAGAAATGATACTTCACACAAGTCTAAGTCACTGCACCTTCACAGAAGTTGAAATCACCACAGGTAATTGTCTGAGCTTTTATGCCATCATAGGTTTGAGGCACTGTCCACAAAACTGAGCAGATCTAAGCCTAAACTAGGCCTCCTCCACAACAATGTTCACTGGTCCGAGTTGGTATATAAATCTGAAATCGTGTAACATTATCACATTCAAATGACAGTCCATTGTTGACCCTTCAATTTTGAATTTTGTGGTAAGTTCTGTCACTATTCCGAACTTCGAACCTCTGCTTCCAAGAGACTTTAAACAATGATCCGACCTGTCCACAATCTATGTCTCCAAGTTGTTCAAAGGATATAAGCTGCTAGACTTTGCAATGGTCACTTTACAATCCTCCACTAGACTTTGCAAAGTCTGAGGTCTATATCACTTGATCCCTAGTTCAAGACTGCAACAAGGAGGTCCGAATTATGGTTTTTGCATTCAACTGATCAAGCCACAGAAAATACCAGTGTTGTAGCTTGGTCTACAATCCGAAATTCTGTTTTCCAGCACACTTCTTATCACTAATCTGAAGGAATAGATAACCATCACAGATTTTTGACCCAAACAAATTCTATTCCTCAGCCTCCAAGTCACTCCTACAGTTATACTCTGAATTTTTTCACTGAATTTGATTGGTAAAACTGAGGAGAAGAGGTTTATATTTATAATAGTTCACCATGTTTGAAAGGACACGTCCTTCTAAGAGGGGAGGTCGACATGTGTAACTGATCATCGGTCAACTGGGGAGAAAATTGTATTTTTCTATCTTAAAAATTCATTATCTCACAAACTATTGGGAGTTTGGGGGAAAATAAGGGCTCATTAGAAAGAGGAACAAAACCTCTTTAAGATGGTTTAGGATTCATTTTAAAAGGATACTTCCAAGGTGTCCAAATTTATTTTTCTTTGTGACTGCTCCTAAAATATTTAGTGCAGAAGATGATTAGGACAGCAAGAGGTCATTAGGGCTTCATGATTAGGGCAGCAAGAGGTTATTAGTGTGTCTCCAAGTTCTTCATCATAGTGTCATAATGTAAATTATCCATGTCATCATGACATCATGTAATAGTGCAGTGATATGTCAACCATAGTGCAACACTTATTAATTTGTTATCAAGAGAGCTTCAGGGTAGTCTTCCAACCACCATCCATATCATTAAATGAAATCTTCCAACAATGCCATCATATGCCATCAAGTGATCTCCAAGTCCTTCATGTCATGTCTTCAAACATTGTCCATGTCATCAAATGGTCGTCCATGTCATTATGTAGTCTCCAACCATGTCATCAAGACCTTCATCAAGTGCCATCACGTATGACATCATCAAGAGTGGTCATTCATGTATAGTCCTTCAATAGTGCAGTATCCATCAAGGGTAAGCAAATCATCCGAGTTCTAGGCTTCTTCATCAAGAGCAAGGATACATGAGGTTATGACATCACAAGAATATTTGCCATCCCAATAACGTTATATTGATATCAATGACAACTTTGACTAACAGAGTGCACCCAGTTTTTCATGTTTCATTCTTAAAGAAGGTTATAGGTGACAAGCTCCCAGTTCAAAAAATATTCTCAGAACTTGACGAGAAAGGAAAATTCATATTGGAACCTGAAGGAGTCATAGAAACAAGAACTCGATAGCTACGAAATCGATCAATTTCGAAGTATTTCATCAAGTGGAAGAACTTACTCGCTGAAGATTCCACATGGGAGGATGAGAATTTTACACAGAAGAATCCAGAACTACTCAAGCGTTTAGGACAACACTTTTTTGAAAGAGGGGCATGTTAGGTCCTTATAATACTAGTGTATCCCCTTTTTTTATTGTTAGTGTAGCCCCCCTATTGTTATTGTTGTGCCCATGTAGTCCCCATATTGTTATTATTGTACCCCATAGAAGCCCACTATTGTTATTGTTGTGCCCTTACATTATTATTGTTATGTAGGCTCTGATTATATTGTGATCCCTTAGATTCCTATATATAGAAAGGAGGTTTTGTCATTTGAATCATCCAAGAATTGTTCATTTATGTAATGTAAAGGAGGTTTCCCCCTCGAAGAGGCTAATTTTTAAGTCGTTGATCTATCTTTTATTTTATTTTGTGAGTTGGTTGCATAACAGAATCCTTTGCAACTTGATATGAATTAGAAACCAAAGGAAACAGTACCAATGAAACAAGATTACCAATAGGATTATCCAATTGAGATCACAATATTACTCAAAGAAGATAATATCACAAGATTATTATAGATCACAACGCTGTTAAACAAGATAATGCCCTTAATTAGCAAACAATTCCTTGTGTTACTTATCAGTTAGAAGAAATAGGTTACAAAAGTATTCTAATTGCTTCTGTAAGAGCATTTAGCAAACAAGTGATATCAATATCATTAGCTTTCACAATGAACCAATATAATGCCAATGTCAAGTTAATTAGAACACAATCTTCTTTGAGATGAGATTACTAATAGTGACTTCTAGAAGTGAAATGCATAATGCAAATCCCAAAAATGCATGAGTATTGAGAAATGTAACTAAGTTTAGTCTTCATAATTGTATTTGAGTCATAATAAAATGTATTTTTCAAAAAGAAAGAAAGAAAGAAAAAATTATTTTTATCAAAATGACTTATTAAAGCATGGGTTTCATGCTTGGGTCATCATGTTCTAGGTCAAAGTCCCCATTGTGGACTTATAGGTTTTATCTAGTCATTAGAGTCATTGTCCATTTTATGAGACCCTTCTTGGATTTTTGAATCATGTAAAAAGAATTACTATTGAGTAAAATAAGTCATTTGTCACCTCCACACCAATTCGGCCCTTCCCTGATGAAGTCAGCCTACATTAGGGCAATTTGACCCACAGAAAAGGGTATATATAGAAGTGCAGTTCAATTCATTTGGACAATCACACACACAAGTTCGATATACAAGCAAGAGAAGTAGAAAATTGCGAAATTGCAGGAAAAGGGAGAAGGATTGCAGAGAGATAAAAATCAAAGTTTTTGGGTCATCTATCTCTCACACGTGCGAAGTTGTTGGGCAATTACAGGAGGTCAAAAATCTAAAATTTACTATAGGTCGAAGTTTTGTTGTTGCTACCAGGTCAAAATGTTGTTGCTACTAGGTCAAATTTGTTGCTGCTACTCAGTCGAAGTTATGTTGCTACTAGGTCGAAGTTTTGTTGTTGTTACTAGGTTGAAGTTTTGATGCCGCTACTAGGTCGAAGTTATGTTGCTGCAAGGTCGAAGTTGTTGAAGAAGGGAGGGTTGACTTGGTGATTGGAGTAAGTTTGTGTCTAGGTTAAAGAGACTTGGATTATCTCGTCTTGTCTTGTGAAACTACTAAAGGAAGAGGTTTGACTAGGTTTTACACTAGATAGGGGTTTTTCCCTGGTTGTCCGCCTACATCTAGTGTCTTTGATCTTCGTGTTATGGTTTTGGTAATTGCTTGATAAAAAAAGATTGCATCATTACATCCTCTTTGTTGGAAAATCAGAAAGGCGAAAATATTATGTTGATAATTACTTGTGATATTCTTATGTTTATCAATCAGCCCAACACAAGACACCAAAGAATTATAAGAGCAGTCCACTTATCATTTGCATATGAGGACAAAATGAATCCGTATGACTTTGTAGCACTTTTTAACGTATTTCCTTACCGTTGTAGTAAGTATATTATACTCAGAAAATTATATATCAAACTCAGAAAATCATATATCAAACTTCCCAAATATTATAGCAACCAATAATACAAGAGCACAAATATTGATTTATCAATCGAGATTAAATGTGCAATGATAATAGGATTATGTGAGAATTTTTAGGGCTCCTTTAGGATATTTAGATCAGATATATACCACTCTTAACATGTATGCTTCAGATTTAATTGCAAAACAGTGAGGGAAGAGAAAAGGCTAGAGAGAAAACCCTTAGGCCTAGAGGCCTAGTTTGATGACTTGTTGACCTTCCAATGGACTAGAACCTCTTCAAACTCCTACAACACAAATTGTTAGCTTGGAATTCAATGAATCAGCCTTCTCATGGCTGAAACTAGGACTTCTATGGTTGGTTGATGTCTTGTTGAGCAGCTCTACGCCTTGAAAAGCTTGACAAAGAGGCTAGTAAGTTTGCAAAACAAATAATTAGCAAGGAAACCAGAGATTTATGGCACAAAATGATAGAAATCAGTTACAACCAATTGCCAAACTTACCCCAGGCTTGCAACCACAAAGATTAGTGTTACATTTAATGCCAAACTCATAAAATTGCCCAAAAAAATTATTGCGCCTAAGGAAAATGAGGCCTAATAGGCCAGCGGCTAGGGCCACAAGCCCACAAGGGCCTGCGGCCAAGAGGGAAAGGCCCCAAATGGGTTGCGGTTTCCACCAAAAGGTCTTCTAGGCCTGTGGTAGCAAGGAGGTGTCGGAAATATTGTCATTGATGGCAAAGGAGCAAAAAGGACCAGCACCATAATTATCATTGAGAACAAAGGCGCAGCATTAGAGGCAAAGGAGCAAGGCAGAGGAGCAGTAAAAAGACAAGGAGCAATATTAGAATCTTTATCAAAGAGCAAAGGCAAAAACACGAATAAGTGAACGAAGTTCCTATGAACTTCGTTGTAGATCAAAGTATGGCAAAACATGGATTTATTGAAGAAGCGATTCCATTGACAGGTATTAGTGTGCGAGAGAAATGGACGGTCGTGATCAAGTCGCATAAATGACAGCGAGAGAATGGATGCACCGGATTACATCGCATTAGCCAGAAGACAATTGGCGCACATCGCAATCGGTGACTTTTATATTTACATGTTAAGACATCGCAAGTTATATTGTTTAAGTTGCGATGCGATGAGGAGCCACATGTGGGGCAAAGGTCCATGCGCATATCACACATCACATGAAATATGATATAACTGTTAACAGCGTAGAGGTAAATGTGCGAAATGTTGATTTGCGATGAGTTAAATTTTGCAACGTGCGATAAGGTTTTCAAGCCTATTGCCGATAAGTTAAAATGTCCAATTTGCAATAAGACACAGAAAATTGTGAAATGCAAAGTGGCGGTGACGTGGAGATGACGTGGCAGTGACGTGGAGATGACGTGGCAGTGACATGGCAAGGTGACATGGCAGTGACATGGCAAGGTGACATGGCACAATGACGTAGAGATGATGTGGCCCGCATATCGCACATCGCAAGCTCAGGAGGATAAGCACTCAATAATCATGTTAAAATGCCGATGTGAAAAATGCGATAAGAATATCAGATGCGATATGCTTCAAAGCTAAAGTCTAGAGGATTTAAAGTCTAGCGTGGGACCCATTCGCATACCGCACATCGCTATTAGCGATTCTTATATTTATATTTGAAGACATTGCAAGTTAATTGTTTTAAGTTGCAATGCGATAAGAAGTGCAATTTGCAATGCAATGCGATCGCATATAACATATGATAAGAGGAAACTTGTTATTGCTATGAGCCAAATCTTGCGAAATGTGAAATGGGGCCGGACGCGATACCTCTCAAAGGTAAATACTAATATAATTCAACTCCGGAAGTATGAGGTTTTCCATTGTTAAATCGCATCGGAGAGAAAAGGAGCCTTATAACGGAGATCACTTAAATGTCGAAATGCATTGGAAAGTGGACGCGATGCATTATTCAAAGGAAATAGAATATATTTCAAGTCCAGCCTTATGCCTATTAAGTGGAAAAGGGTCTGAACGCGGCTAAAGGAGACTCGAGTAAGTGACCCAACACAGAACAAAGGGCAAAGGCAAAAGTTGAACATTGCAGTAATATGAAGACATGCATCATGGGTCGAGTCGGGCTCAGAAAGACCTCCGGGCAGAGTCGAGTATTGAGAAAAGTAGAAAGCTGAACACTGCGGGCAAGAGAAGGAAGGTAGTTGGGCAAAGTCGAGCAAAAGGAGATATGGTGGCACTGTTGGAAACACAACAGCATCGGTCAAGTCGGGCAAAAAGGCAGTTATGCAGCACAGTTAGAATATAACAGCAGAAACATAAAAGACAAAGGGACAGCAAGCAGAAGAGGACAAATGCATAGCAAAGCCAAGAAGTTGAAAGAGCTGCGTTGAAATATTTTGTATGAATGTAAATTTATTGATATATTTTATATTGTTTTTGATGCAAAGGCAAGTCTCCTAGGAAAAGCAAAACTCCATTTGATTAAGAAATAAATGTATATATTGTTGTAACATTCTGAATATGTTGAGTGAGGAAATGAGTGGGTTGAAGGCAAAGAGTCATGCATGTTCACTTCATATTCCCATATAGAATGCAAACAGCCATGAAGTTATCTCTATAAATGATGTTATTGTAATGTGCATAGTGAGGTTAGAGAGTGAAAGAATGAGAGTGAGCAGATAGAGATGTTGTGCACATCCAGAGCTGATATGAAGCAGATATAAAGGTTGAAAAGGCAGTAGGGGAGAAGGAGTATAACAGAGCTGATATCTAGGTAAATCAGCATTCTAGTTTCATGTTGTGTGAGGGGATTGTAGTCTCCTTTCAAGTTGTAGCTTGATAAATGTCCAGTTTGAGTTGGTTGAGGTAGGAGCCTCCTGTGGGTTGTAGCCTGCAGAAAAAAGATGGGAGTTGGAGATTCCTCGCAAGTTGTAGCTTGCAAAAATTGAGGTAGTAGCCTCTTGTAGGTTGGAGACTACAAAAAATCAGTTGTGAGAGGGAGTTGAAGCTTGCCTTTGCACCACAACAATAATAAGATGTGTTTTTCTCCCTTATGGGTTTCCACTTATATCTGTTGTCTATGTGCATGATGATTATGTGTTGATGTATTGTGTTTAATCTGCTTATTACTTGTTGCCCACATATTAAGTTTGTTGATTCATTATATATTAAGTTGCTTATCAAATGGAAGTGTAAATAAGTTTAAAGAAAAGAGTTTTAAATGTCCATGAATGTACTAAATTGATTCACCCCCCCCCTCAGTTTAGCTAAGGGTTCATCAGGAGGAAGCCCTCAAAGGGCCACAAGAAAGAGAGAAAAGGACTCTAAGGCCTGCCGCAAGCCCAATTAGGGTTGCGGCTTGATGGGGAAGGCTTGCGACTAGGCCTTGGAGGGTTTCCACTAGGTAAAATCCCCCAACAAGGGCTACACCTAACCTCCAAGAGGATCAAAATGCACTCGAACCCCTGCAAACTAGAAACAAACCCTCAAAAAGGTGGTGAAACCCTCCTCCAAGGGCTGCGACCTCCTTTCTTCAGCTGGATGTTGAGTTGCTGAGAGTTGGAAAGGCCAAATCTTACCCTCTAAGGCCTAGATGAGCCTTCTGATCTTGAATGAATAACCTAGAAATTAATTGTTGCTTCAAACCCTTGAGTTATCACCTGCAAAAATGAAAAATGGAGAGCCCAAATACCCAATATATACAAAAATTTAAAACCCCTAATGCTATACAAAATTTAAAAAAAAAAGGTTAGAAAAACTATTTACAAGATCAATTTTGCCCTCATTAGTATGTAAATTTTGTTATAGAACAAGAGAAAGAGATACAACCAAAAAAAAAAAAAAATTTGGGAGATTTTAAAATATATGATGTATGTAGATGGATCACCAATAAAAACCCTTCTGCAAAGTACCCTACAAAATGAAAGCTCAGAATCCAAACATTGTCGATTCATCTCCATAGTCTGTGAACTTGGAGGCCAAGGGCTAGCGTACCTGTAGATCTCTATTCAAACTTCAAAGATGGATTGCTAGATCATGACAGATCTAGATCTACGGGTGTAGATCAAAACCCAACACCTAAGGAAAGATACGTGCACCAATAGATATTCCACCTTGTAGCAAATGAAATAACAATTTATGAAACACATATAATACAAAGCATGAAAAAACACTAGCACATACCACACATTAGTAGATAGAATGTTAATTTTAGAACATGTCCTATGCCATTTCAGATTAGAGCACAATACTGAAGCAGATAGAACATACAAATAGATCGATAGAAGACAAGCCAAAACAGAGATGACGAATGGTGGCATTACGGTAATCAGCAGGATGCTTCTACCAGCAAAGTCTCCAATAGGTCATTCAACCAAATGTGTCACACATAACCCCAGAACAACCCAAACAAAGAATAGTCCATATATATCACAACTCCAACGCTCTCTAAAGAGAGAGAATTCCTCCACCACAATGTGTGTCAAATGAACTCTAAGTCTCTCCAATATATAGGAATCTTTGGGGGTGTGTGACATGTCCTTTAAGACATTTAAGTCTATATTTTATTCTAGGTCGACCTAGCACATAAGTGGAATAAATTCAAAGTACATGTTCTGCTCATCCGATCAAGATGATCTTTAGATCAATCTTACACCTCTCCGAAAGAGGAATCCAATAAAAATATTGGGATCGTCATCTGAGCAACACAACCCGGAGTTTGGACCTAGTTGTCCAATTTTAACACTCCCTCTCAACTAGGGAGAACTCCGTCCACAAGTGCAATCCAAACATCGTGCGTCATCCCGTCGTAACTTGCTTTGCTGGCCTCTTTATTTCAGAACAGAAGTGGGTCAGTCACAAGGACATCATTCTACCTACGTATTCCGCCCGAGGTCAAACCTCTATCAGACCACAAGAGTCTCAACTGGGGTCCTGAAGTTGGTTCATCCTCGACTCGAAGTCAAAGTGAGGTCTCGAGACCACAAATCTTGATCCCAGATCAAGTGGTTGGACCGTGCCATCCTAGACAGAGAGTACGGCACCGATGCGTCCACCGCCCTTGGTTACTAGTTTTGCGGGGGGGGATAGTTTGGCCGGGGAATGAGAGGTACTTCCCATGAGCCCTGAACTCAATGGGTGGGATGCATACGGGGCACAGATAATGAGAGGTGAACCAACTCAATAATCACAATGATGGGGTCCAAGCATACCAACAAGGTTTGGCAAGCCTAGCCTTGTGGTTGCTCATAGCTCCGAGAAGTTGTCCCCAAAGCCCCCCAGAGCTCCTCGAGCTCATCGTCCAACAGGACCCCCATCGTAGGGTCGTTCCACGATACCAAGTCTCTCACGGAAGGTTAGGAACTTGACCTTCCCCAAGGGCTTAGTGAGAATATCCGCGACCTGCTCATCAGTTCCTATACGATCGAGCCTTACGGTGCCTCGTTGTACCATATCCCAGATAAAGTGGTACCAGCCATCAACATGCTTGGATCAATCGTAGAACCCAGGATTCTATAACAAATGAATCCCCCTCTGGTTATCACAAAGGATAACAGTGGTATCTAGCACATGCTCGAACAGCTCACTGAAGAGCTTTCGCAACTAAGTGACTTCACAACGGGTCATACATGCTGCAATGTATTCGACCTCAACGGTGCTCAAGGCAACCGACTTTCGTTTCCTGCCCGAAGCGGATCTACTTGTGAAGTAGTATCCAGATGTGCTCTTACGATCCACCACACTGCTAGCTCAACCGGCATCAGTATATCCATGGAGTGTCATACTCCTGGCAGTGTATCTCAGCTCATGGTCTATCGTGCCTCAGAGATATCTCAAGAGTTTCTTGGCACCAATCCAGTGAATGTTATGATCAATCATGTGTTGATTCAAAGTGTCCACTGCACAACATACGTCCGGACGGGTGTTCACTAAGAACATCAGGGACCCTACGAGTTTACGATACTCAATGGGATTTGCTAACACGGGCCCAGTAACGCTGCCACTCAACTTCTTAAAGTTGAGATCCATTGGTGTCGACACGAACTTGCAGTCCACCATACTAAATCTTTCCAGAAGCTTCACAATGTATTTTCCTTGAGAAAGGGAAATCTTGCCAGGTCTCTACCAGACCTCCAGGCCTAGACATTAGTCCTAGGTCCTTCATCTTGAACTCAGTAGCAAGCTCCCTCTTACACTAATGAATGAGAGGGTCAGCACCAGTCAGGAAGAGGTTGTCCACATACAGCACCAGAATGAGAGGCTTCCCCTGGACAACCTTGAATTAAAGGTTCGGATCAGCATTACTTCGAATGAAGCCCAGCTTCATCAAGTAGCTATCTATCCTTTCGTACGAAGCTCTGGGTGCTTGCTTCAGCCCATAGAGGGCTTTCTTCAACCTGCAGACATGGGTGTCCCTATCCTGGACTTCGAACCCCAGAGGTTGCTCAACATACATCTCTTCCTTTATCGCATCATGCAGAAATGCGGTCTTTACATCCATCTGATGAATGATCCATGCTTGATTTTGTATCGAGGTGACAACAGCTTTGCTTTGATCTGTGGTCCAGGAACCATCACCCTCGCATCCTTGCAGATTTAGATACTTTACAACTTCTTCAAATGATCCAGGGTCATATTGTTCTCATGGCAGCTAGATACCTCTGGCATTTATATGGCTTCTTGGTTTTCTTCCGAAATTTCCCCCTCTGAAGCCATATGTCTTTGAGCCATGAGGATCTTCTTGCGTTCAGCAATGATATTAGCTCAGGAGCATATACAAATGTATTCTCCCTCTTAATGCCAACTTCTCTCTCGAGATAAGACAATTATTTTAAATGAGGGCATCCCAGAGACCAACTTGGAAGGGGATTTGTAATCATGGGCTTAAATCTTACTCACCCACTGTACATGCCATTCAAGAATCATAGCCATATCTGTCATACATCTTCTCAGGTGTATCATGAATTACAGTGATGTTATATCATTATTTATCACAGCCATCAGAGGATATCAGACTTCATGGTTATTTATGTTTCCATATGCCTATTCCTATGGCCTCCGTCCTTGATGTACCAGGCAGGTCTCACAGAGAATATTGTTGCTTCAGCCCATCAATTCCCTCAGTCAATGTTGTTCATAGACTGCGACTTATCACAGCTAGTGCGCATAATTCGTATGACCATCTCTATCATCATAGCTAAATATATGTTGCAACCAATACTCAAACTGTCTCAGCCCTCTTGCTCTCTGAACATTGTCCCCTGCAGTGAGTGCATAACTTGCATCGCCATCAAAGCATCTTCACTTGTCATAAACTGTTGCACATGAGGTTTTTTTTTTTCTTTGATTCTCCCGAAGCTGCTTATATCCTCAAATTTTCGGTTACAACAATACACTATGAACTGTTCATATCGCTGATTATAATATTGCCATAATTTTATCATACATATCACTATCATGAAATATATCCAGACGAGCAGTATATCAGATTAATCATAATGTATCAACTGTCAGACATCAAATGTCTTCGATATCAAAAGAAAGACCCCCTTCATGACAGATGCCTTCTCCTACTGCTCTGCTATATGACTATAGCAATCCAGAATTACGCCTCTTTTTCCAAGTCCATGTCTGACCTCATAGCCCAGACTCTTCCGTAGTTTCTTTAAAACAGGATCCTCATAGGCATGATATCCAGTACCAATAATGTTGTTTAATTCTCCGTCATTGTCAGCTTCTGCTTGCTTATCTTCAAAATTATATCCTGAATTAGTTGTTGATGACAACAGAGGTAGCACAAGCAAGGGATTCGAAAGATCCCCACAATGGTTTCGAGTGGCAGCATCCGCTTCAGCTTTGGAAGCCACAACAATTATGACAAATCCTTTCTTCTTGATACTCTTGCGACGAATACTATCATGTTGTTCGTGCATGTTTCGACACAAAGGCCAAAATTTGTTCAGCATGTGACCTTTTCTACATGCACTTCTCGTCACCGTATCACCCTCCATGCCTGTTGTTTGTTACCCGAGCGTTATTCCCACGCACATACTATGTGTATCACTGTTCACGAGTTTGGGTGTTGCCTGCCTTAGGTCCGCTGTAGTGGTCTCGAGTTACCCGGGTCATCTCCGCCCACAACTCACCGTCCAATAGTGACAATACTGTCAGCACCAGAGTCAGCCCAAGCCCGACTCTGCATGATCTTGTTACATAGTCCTACCACAGTCGGGTTCCCCCTAACTCGCCTAACACGCGACCTCATTGCAACGAATGGTCTGTCCAATATAACACAACTGCCCGAATTACAGTTCCACCCTGCATTTGGCCTCGATATTTCGTGCGGCTAACTTCGACCATTCCCTTAATGCACACTCTACGTGTAGCTCGGCCCTTCGGCTCGCTTCTGCGATTTTTTTTTATTTTTTTTTTTAGGTTGTTCGATGCTCCAATGAATTCCACTTAGCTTTCACCATCTTTTCCTTGTCCATCGACTGCATAGAATCCGCCTTTGTCTCCTTCTACATAGCCTCGGCAAACGATTTCCCAAAGCCGAAGGATTTCTACACGTGCTTGGCTCGAATCCTGGCAATTTCCTCTCAGAGCTTCTTCGTGGCTTTGTCTTCCTCAGCCTTGTCATGCACGTCAAGGAAATTTCGCTCGATGAGCCCGTCCATCATTTTCCTGCGCTTTGAAGAGACATCAGAGGCCCTCTAGTGATCCTTGTTGAGCCCTTCATTCCTCAGACGTATAAATTCATCGAAGGCCGTGCGAGCAGTCTCGTCGATGAGAAGCTTGTAGGCAGTTTGGATCTTCTTGAAGAGGGTAACCGCGACGGTGTCATCGGGCCTTTTGTCGGGATGACAAGCAAGGGCTTGGGCCTTCCAAAGCTTTGAACCCTCATCCACAATTCCTCAAACTCTAGAGCCCGTATCACAGCTTGTTTTCAAAACAAAATCACGCGAAACTTATCCACACTTATCCACAGAAAATCATATAAAAAATCACAATTCGATCCACCGCTGTAAATGTCGAGCGACAAAACCCCAAAATTTAAAGCCCGGGACCTGTGTGACTTGTCGTCTTAAAGCCAAAGGAAGTGAATGCCCGCTCGTCTGCAATAATTCAATGAGTTGTTTAGGATAGTGAGCGAGATGTTGTGGATAAGAAGACGCGACGTGGGCCAAAAACATAGTTAAATCTACAAGCTCCTTGGTCGCAGCAGGATCACTGCCCATGGAAGCTGATTTGAGAGCGGTGTGCTGTAAAAAAACAACCGCCAGGCATGAATCGAAGTGGCGAATCAGTAATAAAAGCTCGCTCTCATATCCTTGCGGATTGTATTTTATGCGAGATTGCAATGATGGGAGGCTCAGCTTCTCGGCGCTTCGTCCAAAGGCACTCATAGAGGTCTCGGCTGAAGACGGACTGGTCAATGGAAATTATGGAATATGCAATGCAACCATTTTACGAATGATCTACAAAAAAAACTTCAAAACCGGACCCAGAATTTGGAGACTAGGTAATGCCGCTTACCTCAACAGGATTCCTCACTCCGGTTTAGCCTTTAAACTACCCTCATATAACAGCATTTAGTATGTTAGCGCACAGTCATCAGGATAAGGTAAAATTCAAACTCGGAATTCTCATTAGTCGCCAACCCTCATTTCTCAATTAATTTAACAAGCAATCAATAGCATGGCCCTCTGAATAGTTACAATATAGAGTAGCAGCAATGTGTACATGGTTTAGATCCCGTAACATAACATACAATCGTTTGGTGATATATTTCTGCGGGATTCCACTCCAATTTCAGTGAAAATGATGGCCTTTACACCCACTTCGGTCTTTATTTAGACCTCTCCACGTTGTCTTGAGGTGGACTCTCTTCCACACTATCTTGAGCCATCCCTTGCTGCTACCCAAACTTAAAACACACCTAACCAGATCTGTCTTGGCCCATAAACATACCTCAACAATACGTTGTCACCTACAGCTCCTTCCATGCTAACTAGGGCAGCCTTGCTCACGTTGATTCAAGCCTAGGGCATTGTCTTCAACCCAGCTCTGATACCATGTTAATGTTAGAACATGTCCTATGTCATTTCAGATTAGAGCACAATACTGAAGTAGATAGAACATACAAATAGATCGATAGAAGACAAGCCAAAACAGAGATGATGAATGGTGAGAGTTACGGCGATCAGCAGGATGCTTCTACCAGCAAAGTCTCCAATAGGTCATTCAGCCAAACGTGTCACACATAACCCCAGAACAACCCAAACAAAGAACAGTCCATATATATCACAGCTCCAACGCTATCCAGAGAGAGAGAGTTCGTCCACCACAATGTGTGTCAAATGAACTCTAAGTCTCTCCAATATATAGGAATCTTTGGGGGTGTGTGACACGTCCTTTAAGACATTTAAGTCTATATTTTATTCTAGGCCGACCTAGCACATAAGTGGAATAAATTCAAAGTACAGATGTTCGCTTTCATTCGATCAAGATGATTCGTATCAATCTTACACCTTCTCGAAAGAGGAACTAACAAAATATTGTGATCACTATCCTATAAAGATAACCTGGGAGTTTTGGACCTAGTTGTCCAAGAATTTTTAACACAGAAGAACAGTATGTAATTAAAACTTAAAGTCTTCTTTGCATGAGAAATATACCCCACAGCAAGGCTCAGTACACGCATTACAGATTACATCATCCAAAGATGAGATGAGGAGCTCGATAGCTTCCTTACATAGATAATGAGAGAAGAAAACCCCTCCAAGTGGAAATAATGCCTAGTTGGCTTGATCCTCGTCAAAATAATCTCGTCTGTTGATCTTCCTTTGAAAAAAACTTGATCTCCACCATTGATTTTTTATTTTTGAGGAAAAATTCGAATTTCTCTTAAAACCCCTCTTTCATTAATCCAAAAATTTATATTTTGGACTAATATCCTCAAAAAATTCACTTTGACTTAATCACCAAGATCTTGGTGAGAAATCAATGCAAGTAGAATAGTGTTTGATTCCTCTTTCTTGATAATTACTTGTGAATTATGTTGCCTTCTTTTACTTCTTTATTAGTGGAAATAGTGAGATGAAGACACCAATCTTCAATCCTACCAGGCACCAACATGTACTTTGCCAAGCACTGACTTGGACATCAAGAGACTCCAACCTCTAGGGCCCCAACCCTATCTTTGGTACAGGCTCCAACCTGGTCTTCTTGAGGACTCCTATCCTCTAGGGCTCCAACCCTTTACTTCAATTCTTCAAGATAGATTCAACGATTCTTCACAGCGCCCAATATCTTCTGCAACGAGCCTTGACAATATCTTCACCTTCAGAAACGCCTTCTCCAAATCACTTCATTAGTGACAACCTTATCTTTTCAGAAGGTGTCACCATTGCTCTTCATGTTACCCACATACTATTAGGATATTCTGACCATAGTATTAAAAACCAGAACCGGTGGACCTAATGAATCAGTAACCGGACTGGAATCGGTCTAACTAGTACTGGTCAGGTCTAAACGAACAGGATTTTTAAAAAATACATTAAATAATTATTTTTTAATAAAAAAAACTATGTTTAAGATTTGCAACCATGATTCCAAGCCAATAGAGACAAAATATGCAAAGTTTGCTCATTTATATACCATGTAAAGGTGAATATATCAAAATGGCACCGAGTGAAATACATATCATCGAAAAAATACAGAAGCAATGAGGCTCCAAATGACCCATAAAGTCCAAAAACAATGCTACAAGCTATGAGCATTAAGGCCATTGGCCTACATAGTACAATCAACTAAAAATCTACATATATGATATTACCAAATTCTAATTAATGATCAACATTATCACTTGAAACTTCTCATCATGATCAAAGTTCAAACTCAGCTGGCTGAACTTGAGTCTCCCGACTCTTGACTGCTAAACTTTGCAACGGCTCCAGTCACAAACTTCTCTATTGGTTCAGTGACTTGAGTCTCAAACTTCTGAAGGTATTCTACCCTAAGATGCCCTATTACTTCATTTGGTGCTCCACATGGCTTTACATGGCCTCCTATCCCAGCCAAGTGTTGCTTGAACCTGTAAATACCCCCTCCTACAATAGATTTTTGGCAATATTTGCAAATCACTTTGCCATCAATCATATCACAATGAGCCCATGCAGTATCCTTGCCTTTTGGAGGCATGATGGCTACTACTTAACTCAAGCGGCAAGCCTCAAACTCTATGTTGTTCCACTACTCCAGCAAAAACTCAACACTCTCCAAGCTCTCAATCAAATTCACAAAATCTACAAATGAGATGGTGTAAGACAAATGAGAGGCTGCCCCTGCTTATAAAGGATTGGAGAGGGTGTTTTTGGAGGGAAACAACCGTCCTCTTCCCTCCAAAACAACCCTATACCGGAAAAAATACCTTGTGTGGGTCCCTTTTGCGGCCTTGGTAGCTGACTGGCCGGTTAAGGACGGAACCGGCTGGTTTATGGATAAACCGGCCGGTTCCATCCTTAATCGGTCAGTCATCACCGGTTTGACTAGAAAAATGGGCAAAAGGTGGGTGCAAACCAGGTTTTTGGACCGGTTTTGACCGGCCAGGGGTCTAAACGGCCAGTTTGACCGGTTTCCAGATTGACCCCACTGGTTTTTAATACTGTGATTCTAACACATAGGAAATAGTTAAGTATAACTTGGTCTAGCGTAGAATTAGGTAAAGTGTGTTTCTTTACTATGTACATTTGTAACTTATAATCTGACGGTCATGATATGTAGTGATCCAATGGTTCATTCTCTCCTCGGTATTACCGACACTTGATCTGTGGCTTAACACTCGATTGGTCCATGATCTCTATTTAAAGAGCATGGAGGGTCATTTGTCTGGTAACCGTTTATGAGAGAAGCTTATGTAAATTTTCTTTCTTTATATTAATAAATTGCTTGAAGTGGCCGCATTGGCTCAAGCCATGGACTGTTTCCCTCTTTGAGGGTTTTAACCACGTCAAACACTGGTGTATTGATCTGTGATTTGTTTGTGAGCGGTGACCTTTGGTGTATTATCTAAGGAACTTACCCTGTAAATTCCTACATGGTATCAGAGCTATTTAGAGGGTGCATTCGTTGTTGATCCAAATCCGAAGCTGGTTTGACTGCATGCAACTGTTGTTTTCTAGATCTATTGTTTCTAACCACTTTAGGGCCAAGAGAACTGCTATGTTGTGTCTGGAGCCTTTGTTACAGTGAGGAACCCCTTTCGTTTCATGTGGAAAGGTTTTTGGTTGCCCAAGTTATTTCATTTTAGATCTGGAGGTATAAAGCTTTTTTCTTTTTCTTTTCTTTCTTTCTTTTTCTTCTTTTTTTTCTTTTTTTTCTTCTTCTTCTTTTTTTTTTTTTTTTTTTCGCTATTTATTTCGGTTTATAGTCTTTTTTTATTACCGGATCTACACCCTCTTCTTTGTGTATGCTCTTTTCTCTGCGTTGCGTGCGATCTGGCAAACCAGAAACAAGAAAACGGGATTTTTCTGTTACGCATGCTCTTTCCCCGCATCTTTGTACGATCTCGGGAAATCAGAAATAGCTAAAAAAATATATAGTTTGCTAGAAAAATCAGAAATAGTTAGAAAAATATATAGCTAGCACATTATTGGGGCTGCTAAAAAGGGACCAAGTCTCCCTTGTGTTGGTGCAGTACAGTGCAAAAAAGAGAAGTCATCATAAGGAGACTAGTGGAGCAATGACAAGGTCTTGGAGGCATACTGAAGTCAAAGGTCTAGGTCAGGGAATGGTACTTGTCAATTGAAGATCTATAAGAAGAATTCCTTTTGGGTTTTCCTCTCCAAAAGGGAGAGGTTTTGGCCCTGGCTTGAAGAGCCTAAAATTTGTGTCTCTTGTGTTTTGATAATTAACTTGATGAAAGACATAATAAGCTAACGAAGATAAGATCTAAGTAAAAGAAGCATAACAAGTTCACAAGTAATTATCATGAAAGAGAAATTGAATTAAACGCCCTAATTTCTCAACATGGTATCAAAGCTAAGGTGGTGAAGACAAGGAAGGGCAATTTAGCAAGAAGACACAAGGATCAAAGCTTCAAGGAAGTCATCGAGTATTAGTTTTCTAAAAGGCATCAAAGAAAAATTCAGAGATCTACATTGGATCCAATAAGATCTTCATTCAAAAAGGAGCAGTTTGCACAAAGTTGGTGAAACCCTCAAAATCCAAGACATCACTTCAAGGATCTATACATTAAGATCCTTTCAAAAGTAAGAACAAGAAAAGTAATCTTAATAAGCTATCTCATGGTTAAAGACAAATCTGCGCTATTGGAGACTTTTATCGAATCATCATTTTTTTGAAGCCATCATCAAGCCATCCTTGATCATCATCATCATCAAGGTGATTTAGCTCTCTTCACATCTCTTGAAGAAGCCAATCTAAGAGGGAGCACCTACTTGTCATATAAATCATCATCAAGGAAGCTTATAGAAGGAGAAATCCTATACTCAAGTAAGTATCTTAATATCTTCATTTGAATCTATTTTGCAAGGAAAGCAACAAATTGTCTGGGACTGCAAACCTTCTTGCATGGAAGATAAGGACAAATTTAAATTTGATTGAAAATGAAGTAATGAACTATGTCAAAGGATCATTAGTTGAACCTTCAAAAGAAGATACTCAAGCTCATGCCAAATACATGAAGGGATACATAAGAGCTCGAAGGGTTCTTATAGAATCCATAACGGAATCACTCATTCCCTATGTATCAAATCTAGAATCCTCAAAAGAAATATATGATAAACTGGTGGAGCTATTCAAAGTAAGTACTGCAGGGGAAATAATGTCTCTAAGACAAGAACTATACAAGTTGATGATGTCTAGAGAGAAGGGAACAACTTCATACTTTATGAAGATTTCCGAAATACGAGACCAACTGCAGGAATTGGGAGAAGTAATGTCTAATAGAGAAATGACTACAGTGGTGTTGAATGCTCTACTGGAGGGATGGGGAAACTTCACTTCAAGCATCTATGGGAAGAAAGAAGCAACACCATTCCAGGAACTGTAGTCTTTATAGAAGAGACTAGATTGAAAGCTAATCGATACAGGATCAAATGAAGAAAATCAAGCTTATGCTGCCATATCAAGGAAGCAAGGAATATTTGGTAAGTTTGATCCTCAGAAGTAAAGAAGAAACTTGGATTATGTTGAAATTTGGGTACCAGAGGACAGGTGGTTCCATAAGGCTTTGATCTTTGGCCTAGGGAAAAGTGTCCAAAAGAATTTAATTTTTCTCCTAAAGTGACTTTATAAAGTTATAAAGTCAAATCTAATTTAAAAGTGACTTTAAGTGATAAAGTTACTAAAGTGATTTTATAAAGTTATAAAGTCAAATCTAATTTAAAAGTGACTTTAAGTGATAAAGTTACTAAAGTCTAATTTTAAAGTGACTTTAATAAAGTCAATGTAAAATTAGAAAGGAAAAGTGACTTTGGAAATAAATGACTAAGTGGGTCTTTATTAAAGTGGGGTGAATTAAAAAATAGAAAGTGTGATTTAAATGAGCATTTAATCTCAGCCCTAGATCTCAATCTATCTCAGCCATTGGATTTAGGGATTCCCCAAAAGTCACTTAGGGTTAGGTTAAAGGAGGAAAATGTCATTTATTCTTTCATGAGCAAATTGAGAGAAAGAGAGCAAGAGAGCAAGGGAGATTTCTGGGCAGTGAGGAGAAGGAGGCAGCAGCTTGGCACACATTCCAAGGCAGCATTTCAGCAAAACTGTACAGCTGAGTTAGCACACAGTGAGGCAGATTTTTAGGCACGGGTTTCTAGAAAAGGAGGCCGTACAGCAGGTTTGCACAGAAATCGAGGAGCAGAATTTAAGGGAGGCCGTACAGAAAGTGGCAGTACCTTGGCACGCATTTCTAGGCAGAAATTTGTACAGTCGTACAGCTGTTTTTCTGCACATAAATCAAGAAAACCGTACAACAGATTTTATGGCAGCTTGCACGCTTTTCTAGGCAGGTCGTACAGTAGCATTTAAGGCTGAAATTTGGCACGAAAATCGAGGAGGACGTACAGCATTTATTTCTGTTCTGTTTTTGCTGTTTGCACATTTTCCGAGGTGGTGGTTAAGCACGGAAAACAAGATAAGTTGTAAAAGTTTGTTTGCTGATTTTTTGCTGAATATTTCTCTCACTGTAAAAAGCATTTTTCAGAAATAAGGAGGAGCTCTCAAACTGGTTTTCCCCAAGAGTTGTAGGGGGTTTTTCCAGGGTCATGTTGACCAAAAATATATGTGTCAAAATGTGTGAATGACTGTTTTATGTGTGCTGATATTTATTTCTGCATTTTCCAGCATTCTGTAATTTTTCCATAATTTGTGTTTTCAACAAAATTTATTTTCCAGCTTGTTAAATGTGTGGATATGGGAAAGGGCATTTAACTATTTTGGAGTAATAAGGTGAAACTGAAAACCGTGGTGGGAAACTATAAATTTCTACATGGTATCAGAGGTTGAGTACTGAAAGAGCAGTTTGGGACAGCAAGGAGAAAAAATACAGCCTGCTGATTTTTCACTCAGAAAATTCCAGCAAGCTGATTTTTTCACAAACAGAATTTTTACCTTTACTACAGCAGTGCTATTTTTCAGTTTTAGGACAACAGGATGTCTTTGGGACTGAGGGTGGAGGATAGGTTGGATGGGCATACCAATTACAGTGTTTGGAAGGAGAGAATGCAGAGTATCTTTGAGGAGGCAGAAGTCTGGGACATTATGGTGCATACCGCATAGAACCCTGTAAATGTGCCTACTGATCCTGATGAGTTGGCAGCATATAATAAAAAGAACAACAAGGGTAAGAGACTGATTCTAGACGGAATCAAAGACCATTGCATTCCTCATGTGAGAGGAAAGAGAAATGCTCATGAGATGTGGACAACATTGTCCAATCTCTACGAGAGTACCAATGAGAACCGGAAAATGGTCCTGAAGGAGAAGCTGAAGACCATTAAGATGGGTAATGATAGTGCAGCTGGATATCTCACAAAGATTACTAATGTGAGAGATGAGTTAGCAGCGATTGGAGAGGCCATTCCACCCACTGAGTTGGTGCGGATTGCAGTGAATGGCCTCCCCAGTTCATGGATGAACTTTGCTGATGGGGTTTGTGCACGTGAGACCCTTCCCACATGGAAGAGGTTTTGGGATGATTGCATTCAGACAGAGATCAGGAAAGGTCAGCTTGGGGCAGCCAAGCCAGTTGAGCAGGATGAGGATGTAGCACTGTTGGCAGGACGCAAGAAAGGCAAAGGAAAGAAGCAGGCTTCCACAAGCAATGGTGGGGGCAAAGGCAAAGGTAAAGGTAAACAGGATAACACACAGAAGGACTATTCCAAAGTGAAGTGTTGGAATTGTCAGAAGATGGGACACTATGCAGTTGTGTGTCCGGAGAAGAAAAAGAAGAAGGGGAAGAACCAGAGCATGGCAGCTTCAGCAGAGGTTGAGGACTTTGCAGATCGTTTTGACCGAGAGTTTGGGTTCACTGCGTGTGAGTCCTCTAGTGCGGGATTATCTGCCATAGAGGTTCAGAGGGAGCATGCATTTCCCTCGATTAGCTGAGCATCTTCGGGTATCTGGTATGTGGACAGTGGGGCTTCACGTCACATGACAGGAGTCCGTGAGTACTTCTCAGAGCTTTCAGAGATTGGCACTGATATAGAGGTAGTACTCGGTGATGAGCGTAGTTGTTAGAGTTAGCTATAGGGGAACACCGACATTTCGTAGGGAGTCTAAACCTCCCTGGGTGTCGATGTTCTTATGTGCCAGGGATGAGGAAGAACCTCATATCCGTCTCGGGCCTTGGAGGACCGTAGGATATGAGGTACCGTTCTAAGGGAGGATGAAGGATGTATCTCAGGGCACCTGCACTGTATCTCGCCTAGAGTGATAGGTGTACGCCATGCAAAGGTGTACAGGTTTGCATTCCAGCCCCTTTTGGCATTGACCAGTAGTACCGACAACAGAGCTAGCAGTTCTGAGTTGTGTGAGATTTGGCACCGCAGGATGGGACACATGTATCATGGAGCCTTGAGGACTTTGCGGGAGATCACTACAGGTGTGCCAGATTTCAGTACTGATCACTTTGATACTTGCAGAGGATGTGCGATGGGCAAGTTTGCCAAATCCCCTTTTCCCAGCAGTGACAGCAGAGCGACTGGGCTACTTGATTTGATTCATTCCGATGTGAGCGGTCGGATGTCTCATGTTTCCTTGAGTGGATATGAGTACTATGTGTTATTCATTGATGATCACTCCAGGAGGACCTGGATTTATTTCTTGAAGACCAAGAGTGAGGTCTTCAAGCGGTTTCAGGAGTTCAGAGCTCTTGTGGAGACACAGATAGGTCGGAAGATCAAGTCCCTGAGGTCAGACAATGGAGGAGAGTACACCCTCGGAGAGTTTGTTGACTATTGTGCGGAGGCAGGCATTAGGAGGGAGTTCATTGTTCCTTACAACCCCCAGCAGAACGGGGTTGCGGAGAGGAAGAACAGATCCATCGGAGGGGCTGCCAAAGCCATGTTACATGATCAGGGGTTGCCATTGTTTTTGTGGGCAGAGGCCTGCAACACAGCTGTTTACTTGCAGAACAGGAGTCCGCATCGTGCCTTGGGGCACATGACTCCGGAGGAGGCTTTTTCTGGAAGAAGCCTGATATTGGTCATCTTCGTATCTTTGGGTGCATGACATACTCCTACATACCCAAGGAGAAGAGGACCAAACTAGAGCCCACCGCAGAGAAGGGTATCTTTGTGGGCTACAATGAGACCTCCAAGGCCTTTCGGATTTACATTCCTGCGCAGAGGAAAGTTGTTGTTAGGCGGGATGTAAAGTTCGAGGAGGACAGGGCCTTTAGGAGGTCATGAGTTAGAGTATCCGGACTGCCCGAGACCCCTCGGCCAGCCAGCTGAGTCACCAGGGATCTAGTGGGCAAGGATCAAGACCTCAAGAGGATCCTGAGGCATCCAAGGACGATGCCGGTCCGCTGGGGAGTGGCCGACCGAGTCGAGAGGTGGTGCTACTGCACATGCAGAGTAGCCTACGAGGCAGCCATCGGGGTAGTCCACCGATGGACAGCTCTCACCGGACACTGTGACCTCAAAGATCGAAGGCTACAAAAAGTGTGCAGGAGGATGTGCCAGTACGTACGCCGGAGTTCAGGCTCTTGATGTTGAGGAGGAGTTTTATTCTCCAGCGGGAGAAGTGTGCTCAGGGAAAAGGAAGCCCAAATGGCTTCAGGACACCTTGAGAGATGCCACATCTGTTGCTGAGCCTAAGAGGCCGGTCAGAGAGAGCAGACCACCTGAGAGGTTTTGTAGCTATATGGCAATGGCTACCAGCATCCTTGACTCTGAGCCTTCTAGCTATGAGGAGGCAGCTAGCCAGCAGGTCTGGAGAGAGGCCATGCAGGAGGAGTATTCTTCTATCATGAAGAATGATGTTTGGGAGGTGGGTGCTGACCGAGGGCAAATCCGGGTTATTTCCGATGGCTTACAAGGTGTGCATGTTGCAGGTGACTGGAGAAATCCAGCTACTTTGTGGCTAGAGGGTTCTCCCAGTAGAGGGAGTTGATTATGAGGAGACCTTCGCTCCCGTGGCTCGATATACTTCGATTCGCTCCATTATATCGATAGCAGCAGAGATGGGTTGGAAGATCCACCAGATGGATGTGAAGACCGCATTTCTCAATGGCTTCATACAGGAGGAGGTGTACATTGAGCAACCACAGGGCTTTGAGGTGCATGGGAAGGAGTCCCATGTGTGCACACTGAAGAAGGCCCTTTATGGCCTGAAGCAAGCTCCCAGAGCTTGGTACTCCAGGATAGATACATACTTGCAGGGGATGGGTTTCACAAAGAGTGAGGCAAATCCGAACCTTTACTATATTGTGATAGGTGAGGAGCCTCTCATTCTGGTGTTGTATGTGGATGACTTAGTCATTACAGGTGCAGAGAGACTCATAGAGCACTGCAAGAGAGATCTTGCGGCGGAGTTTGAGATGAAGGACATCGGCTTGATGCATTACTTTCTGGGTTTGGAGGTGTGGCAGGAGGAGGGGCATTTCTTCCTGGGACAGGGGAAGTATATTGTGGACATCCTTGGCAGATTCCACATGGAGGATTGTAGACCCATGTCGACACCGATGATCACCAACTGGAAGAAGCTTCATGCTTCGGATTCCGAGTTGGTGGATCCCACATTGTACGGACAGCTGATTGGTTCCTTGATGTATTTGGTCAACACTAGACCAGATATTTGTTTTGCAGTCAACACGATGAGTCAGTTTATGTGTGAGCCTAGGAAGGTTCACTGGGTGGCTGCAAAACACATTTTGCGATACTTGCAGGGGACAGTGGATTATGGTCTGGACTACAGGCAGGGGGATGGAGTGAGATTTGCAGGTTACACTGATTCTGATTGGGCAGGTTGTGCTTCTGATAGGAAGAGCACTTCAGGGTGCTGTTTTGGGTTGGGTTCGGCAGTTGTGTCATGGTTCAGCCGAAAGCAGCAGTCAGTAGCATTGAGTTCAGCGGAAGCAGAGTATATGGCAGCCAGTATAGCTAGTTGTGAGGCCATCTGGCTTCGCAAGATGTTGTTTGGCTTATTTGGTCAGCCGTTGAGACCTTCAGTGATTTACTGTGATAATCAGAGTTGCATTAAACTCACGGAGAATCCAGTATTTTATGACAGGTCAAAGCATATCGGGATCAAATATCATTTCATCAGAGACTATGTTCAGAAAGGAGCTGTGAAGCTTGAGTATATTCCCACTGATGAGCAGGTTGTGTACATTGAGCAACCACAGGTTTTTGAGGTGCATGGGAAGGAGTCCCATGCGTGCAGACTGAAGAAGGCCCTTTATGGCCTGAAGCAAGCTCCCAGAGCTTGGTACTCCAGGATAGATACTTACTTGCAGAAGATGGGTTTCACAAAGAGTGAGGCAGATCCGAACCTTTACTATATTGTAATAGGTGAGGAGCCTCTCATTCTGGTGCTGTATGTGGATGACTTAGTCATTACAGGTGCAGAGAGACTCATAGAGCACTGCAAGAGAGATCTTGCGGCGGAGTTTGAGATGAAGGACATCGGCTTGATGCATTACTTTTTGGGTTTGGAGGTGTGGCAGGAGGAGGGGCATTTCTTCCCGGGGCAGGGGAAGTATATTGTGGACATCCTTGGCAGATTCCACATGGAGGATTGTAAACCCATGTCGACACCGATGATCACCAACTGGAAGAAGCTTCATGCTTCGGATTCTGAGTTGGTGGATCCCACATTGTACAGACAGCTGATTGGTTCCTTGATGTATTTGGTCAACACTAGGCCAGATATTTGTTTTGCAGTCAACACGATGAGTCAGTTTATGTGAGCCTAGGAAGGTTCACTAGGTGGCTGCAAAACACATTTTGCGGTACTTGCAGGGGACAGTGGATTATGGTCTGGACTACAGGCAGGGGGATGGAGTGAGATTGGCAGGTTACACTGATTCTGATTGGGCAGGCTGTGCTTCTGATAGGAAGAGCACTTCAGGGTGCTGTTTTGGGTTGGGTTCGGCAGTGGTGTCATGGTTCAGCCGGAAGCAGCAGTCAGTAGCATTGAGTTCAGCGGAAGCAGAGTATATGGCAGCCAGTCTAGCTAGTTGTGAGGCCATCCGGCTTCGCAAGATGTTGTTTGGCTTATTTGGTCAGCCGTTGAGACCTTCAGTGATTTACTGTGATAATCAGAGTTGCATTAAACTCACGGAGAATCCAGTATTTCATGACAGGTCAAAGCATATCGGGATCAAATATCATTTCATCAGAGACTATGTTCAGAAAGGAGCTGTGAAGCTTGAGTATATTCCCACCGATGAGCAGGTTGCAGATATTCTTACCAAAGCCTTACCACGGGGCAAGCATGTCTACTTCAGAGACAAGATGGGTGTGGTGAGGAACACCTTCCTCGGTAAGAGGGAGTGTTGAAATTTGGTTACCGGAGGACAGGTGGTTCCCTAAGGCTTTGATCTTTGGCCTAGGGAAAAGTGTCCAAAAGAATTTAATTTTTTCTCCTAAAGTAACTTTATAATTTTTTTATAAAGTTAAATCTAATTTAAAAGTGACTTAAGTGATAAAGTTACTAAAGTGACTTTATAAAGTTATAAAGTCAAATCTAATTTTAAAGTGACTTTAAGTGATTAAGTTACTAAAGTTAAAGTGACTTTAAATAAAGTCAATATAAAATTAGAAAGGAAAAAGTGACTTTGGAAATAAAAGACTAAGTGGGTCTTTATTAAAGTGGGGTGAATTAAAAAATAGAAAGTGAGATTTAAATGAGCATTTAATCTCAGCCCTAGATCTCAATCTATCTCAGCCATTGGATTTATGGATTCCCCAAAAGTCACTTAGGGTTAGGTTAAAGGAGGAAAAGGAGGAAAAGGTCATTCATTCTTTCATGAGCAGATTGGGAGAAGGAGAGAAAGAGAGCAAGGGAGATTTCTGGGCAGTGAGGAGAAGGAGGCAGCAACTTGGCACACATTCCAAGGCAGCATTTCAGCAAGACAGTTCAGCAGCTTTAGCACACAGCAAGGCAGATTTTTGGCACGATTTTTGAGGAAGAAGGGCCTATTACTAGGGCTGCATAGCTGCATTTGCAATCGCAGACGGTCGAGGAAAAGTGAGCAGACGGAGGGAGGCCGTACAGCAAGTGACTGTACCTTTGGCACGCATTTCAAGACAGAAATCGTACAGCAGATTTTTGGACAGCTTGCACGCTTTTCTAGGCAGGCCGTACAGCAGCATTTAAGGTTGTTATTTGGCACGAAAATCGAGAAAATCTGTACAGCATTTATTGATGTTCCTATTTTGCTGTTTGCACACTTTCCGAGGCGGTGGTTAAGCACGGAAAAGAGATAAGTTGTAAAAGTCTGTTTGCTGATTTTTTTTGCTGAATATTTCTCACTGTAAAAAGCATTTTTCCAGAAATAAGAAGGAGCTTTCGAACCGTTTTCCCCAAGAGTTGTAGGGGGTTTTTCCGTGGTCACCTTGACCAAAATATCGAGTTATGATGTGTTGAATGACTCGTTTGTTACCGTTGTTATTTTATTTCTCGCATTTTCAGCATTCCTCAAAAATTTCCTGCACTTGTGTTTTCAGCAAATTTATTTTCCAGTT